>SSNR01000010.1:1803622-1839232 GCA_006937965.1 Callopanchax toddi | reverse complement strand
AACATACAATGAATCACACACACTTAAAAACCTTCTTTAACAAGCCAACGTAGAGTGCCACATACCTGAGCCGAAAGTAAAATAGACGTCCGGATCAACCTGGGAGGTGCAGCTCTGAGAGCTCCCTTAATGGATGTCATCACCAGGTCAGCGACATGCTAGGGCTCTGTGTGTGTGTGTGTGTGTGTGTGTGTGTGTGTGTGTGTGTGTGTGTGTGTGTGTGTGTGTGTGTGTGTGTGTGAGTGTGTGAGACAGAGTAGGAAAAGAGACCTTTCCAGTGTTTCTGCATCAATCATTCCTATTTTCTTTGACAGTGAAATAACATTCAAAAGGTGCATTTAATCATATAAAAGTGAAATAATTTGTTTTTCAAACAGAAACCAACTGTCACAAGGTGAGTTATGTGCAAAAATAAAATACTTTAAAAACAAAATTAGCAGAAAAGTGAAAAGAAATGATATAAAGAATATATGATTTATGTCTTTATTTGGTTGACTTTTGTTTTTGTTAATTGAACTTAGCTGTAAATATAATCAAATCCCCAGTAAGACCTGCAAGATTCAAGTGCTCAACTTCCAGACAAGTGACTCGTAAACCTGAAACAAAAAGAAAATGAGGAAAAACTTTAAAATGAATCTCAAAAATATTTCTTCATTGTTTGTTTCTTTAGCTGTTAATATATTGACTTCTATAAGAGGAAAATAAAGTAAAGTTTGTTTTCTTTTAATGATTTTAAAGCCATTTTTGAGAATATAGTAAAAGAAAAAAGCCTCCTGAATCTTTCTAACAATTGCATAAAACATATCCAAACAGGGCCGGATCTAACCAGCCCCACTAAGGGGGCAGGTAGAATATCAGGGGGGGGGGGGCAGTCTGGACATGCTAAGAATTTTTTGGTCATCACATTCCCCCCCAATCCCTTAAATGCATCAAAAACTATGACATCATCATATCAGTTCCTCTATCCATAGATTTATGTTCACATTTGATCCCTACCCTCTGCATTTACCCGGGCTTGGGACGGAACAAGTAGGACACTGGCTGATGTCCTGTTGAGGCTGACCTCATCTGGTTAGGTTTTTGTTTTGTTTTTTCTTTTAATTGTATGTGTTTTTTTGTTCTTTTTGTGTTTTTGTTCTTTTTGTGTTTTTTGTTCTTTTTGTGTTTTTTGTTCTTTTTTTGTGTGTTTTTGTGCTTTTGGGTTTTTTGTGTTCTTTTTGTTCTTTTTTTGTATTTTTGTTCTTTTTTGTGTTGTTTTTGTTCTTTTTTGTGTATTTTTGTGTTTTTGGTTTTTGTTGTTCTTTTTTGTGTTTTTTGTTCTTTTAGTTTTTTTGTTCTTTTTTTGTGTTTTTTAGTGTTTTTTGATTATTTTTTGTTCTTTTTGTGTTTGTTGTTCTTTTTGTGTGTTTTTGTCCTTTTATTGTGTATTTTTCTTCATTTTTGTGGGTTTTTTGTGGTTTTTTTGTTTTTTTGTTCTTTTTGTGTTTTTTGATCTTTTTTAGTGTTTTTTGTTCTTTTTTGTGTGTTTTTTGTTCTTTTTGTCCTTTTTGTTTGGTTTTTGTTCTTTTTTGTGGTTTTTGTGGTTTTTTGGTTCTTTTTTGTGTTTTTTGTTTTGTTCTTTTTTGTGTTTTTTGTTTTGTTATTTTTGTGTTTTTGTTCTTTTTTGTGTTTTTTGTTTTGTTCTTTTTTGTGTTTTTGTGTTCTTTTTGGGTTTTTAGTTTTGTTCTTTTTTTATCTTTTCTGTGTTTTTTGTTTTGTTTTTTGTTCTTTTTTGTGTTTTTTTGTTTTGTTCTTTTTTGTGTTTTTTGTTTTGTTCTTTTTTGTGTTTTTTGTTCTTTTTGTGTTTTTTGTTTTGTTCTTTTTGTGTTTTTTGTTTTGTTCTTTTTTGTGTTTTTTGTTTTGTTCTTTTTTGTGTTTTTTGTTTTGTTTTTTGTTCTTTTTTGTGTTTTTTGTTTTGTCCCTTTTTGTGTTTTTTGTTTTGTTCTTTTTTGTGTTTTTTTGTTCTTTTTTGTGTTTTTTGTTTTGTTCTTTTTTGTGTTTTTTGTGTTCTTTTTTGTGTTTTTTGTTTTGTTCTTTTTGTGTTTTTTGTTCTTTTTTGTTTTGTTCTTTTTTTATCTTTTCTGTGTGTTTTTTTTTTGTTTTTTGTTCTTTTTTGTGTTTTTTGTTTTGTTCTTTTTTGTGTTTTTTTGTTCTTTTTTGTGTTTTTTGTTTTGTTCTTTTTTATCTTTTCTGTGTTTTTTGTTTTGTTTTTTGTTTCTCTTTCTTTCTGTGTTTTTCATCAGTAGCTACTTTGAATGAGGACAAACGGAAGAGAGCGCTCACTCTGACCATTTTTCACTGAAATATTTTTGAAATTTATTATTTCTGCATGCAATTGCGTTTGGGGGGGCAGTCATGGAATTTGGGGGGGCAATATCCCCCCCTTGCCCATGCCTACAAACGGCCTCATATCCAAAGCTTTTTTTAAAAACCTCACTACTTTCTTCTGCTGGTATCTCAGGTTGCTCTTCCCTGTGAACTTAAAAATCACTTAAACAATTACAAATTGACATTCTTTAAATGTTCAACAAGTGATAAACAGTTTGCACATCTGCCCTGCTGAGTTTAACATCTCTGTGTAGAAAAGAACTCCCCACACACAGGAAGCCTTCATCTCAAATAAACAAAGTGAGGAATGATGGGAGATTCTTATCGAGATGCACACAGTTTACCACGAGGAAGAGACGAGCACAAACAAAATGCCACATGGTTTAACCGAGTCGGACAAGCAGGCACACGTCCTGACACCCCCCCCCCCCCCCCCCCCCCCCCCCCCCCCCCCCGCGCTAAACAATCAGCTGTGGAATCTGCAAGACAAATCACAGCCGTCCCCAAAGCCATTACTGTTAAATCTCCTCGATAAATCAGTGAAGGAGGAAACAATTTGACACTGGTGAAAACTAAATTAAGATAGGCAGCAGCCGCTGAGATCCCAGAGATTATCTCAGAATGTTTGGCTTTCAGAGGACATCAGCGCAGCTTGTGACACGTCACTTTTAAAAGTTGTCTAACAAAACTCCAATCAAATGAGGAATAAAGGGTAAGAATGCACATTTTTTAGGAACGTCACCTCTCAGTGAGCAGCTAGCTTTCCCCTTTGTGTAATTCAGGCTGGTAGTTTGTTATTGCACGACTGTGATTATGACTAACACAAAGGCTCACTCCTGGAGGAGTTTAGTCTATTCCTTCATTCCAGCGCTGTGTCGGGCAGACACCCAGATCCCGCTGATTGAGTGGGACACAGGAAGCCAGCATGTAAACACAGAGGAAGACAAACAGGCTACTGTCAGGGCTCGGGCTGTTTGGAGCTGCCGTATTGTGCTCTGTGTAAAAACTGTTTGCCTTTTGACCCGTGTCACTATAGCTGCACTGAGAAAGATGATGGAAGCGAAACAGTCTGGACCTTTAAATCATGTCTAAATTAGTTTTTTTTTACTGAGATGAAAATAGCTGGATGAAGGAACAGAGTTCAAGCAAGAGGCAGGCGGACCACAAACTGTAGGACTTTTTAATTTACTAACAACAGAGATGCTGCTTTAGAAGAGAAAAACAAGCTGTAAAAGTTGTTAAAGGTCACAATAAACCTTACAACTCTGAAAGAATCACACACAAATTAAAAGATAGAGGGAAAACAAGACGACCTCAACAGAACCACAAAATCGAAAATGACAAAAAGAAATACAAGAAGACGATCTAGAAGTTTTTTCAAAAAATAATTTAAAATCACAAACCTTGCAGGAATCAGAAATTATTAGTCTTCAAAGCTGATTGGTTGAGATTTTCTTTAGAGAAAATGATTGGATTTTACATTTCCTTCACTGTAAAAAGAAAACAGGGGTCTAACTTTAAAAAAATTAAAGTAATCGGTCACAAGTAATTAAATTAAGTTCTTTCAAAGTTAATTTATTAAGTTTGTTCAAAGTAAACTTCAAAAGATTAACTTGGATAAACCAAATTAAATAACTTGTGACCGATTACTTCAATTTTTTAAAGTTAGAACCCTGTTTTTTTAGGTTAGACCAATGTTTTCTTTTTTTCAGTGTATTTATTTTTATGTACCGCTATGTTTTAATCTACAGCTGTTTATTCTCAGATCAGAGCTGGTAGAGGTGAGTGAATTTACGCCGTTATGTTTGGATTCTGAGTGACTGCATTCTCATCTCTGATTCGTCGTTTCTTCACTTGGAGTTTTTTGGTCTCTTGGAATCACCCTCTGAACGTTTGCGTTCCTGGGTTGGTTGGTAATGTTTGCATCACCCTGCAGCCTTCACAGCTGTTCTCTGTTAACCCAAACAAAATGTTTTAATCTACAGGATATCTTTACCATCATAAACACCATGTTTACTCTTCACACTCACCTCCATGCAGCTGCTTCAATACGTCTTTGGTTCCAAACTAGCTTTGAAATATTCATAAAAATCAACAGAAACATTAATAGTCAGTTATTTTTCTTAAATGTTTTACATGCAGTAACCTAAATACTGTTCCACAAGAACTTTGAATGATCAAACTGGTTCTTATACTGTACACATGTTTGTATTGTAGACTTTATTTAATCAACTTAAATGATGCTCCTCTGGATGAAATGATCAAATTAGTCAATAACTGGGTTAATCTGACTTCAGCTTTGTGCCAGTGACGCTTTTCAGTCATGCTTAAACTTCATTAGCCAATTAGTTTGTGCATTCTCATAAATTATCACTATTACATGTTTCAAGTTGACCTAATTATGCTCATTTCCTTCTTTGTAACTCCCATCAATCATTAGATCTATAAACCAAATAATAAAATGTCACAAAGCACCAGTTTTTGTTGTTACTTGCAACATAAAATTGCAAAATCTTAAAATTAAATGATGAACCTGGATGTTATAAATGATCTGGATACTTTTGCTCCGATACTTACCCCCCAACAATATTTACTTTTTTAAAGTTAGCTACAAGTGATTTATTTTACTGATCTATAATTGTACACACTACATTAAAAACTCATGGGATTCTGTAAGTAAAGAAGTTCTAAACTCTCTCTCTCTCACGCACACACCCCCTCTAAAGCTCCATTAGGCTGAATCCCTTCAGAGTTAAAGGCTGTCAGGAGTCAGGGAGTGAATGAATGCATCCTATATGTCGACCCCTCCCTTTCCTGTGTGTGTTCCTCTTCCAGGCAATTTGCAGCCTCTGCGTTTCTTAACGCTAACCGATCTCCTCTCCCACCTCAAAAATATTTGATTTAGGTTCACTCAAGCGCAGCCGTCTGACTTCTGTAAGGAATCCGGTGAGCTCTTTGATTCAGGAAGCAGAGCGAATCAGCGAGGGCAATTAGAGAATAATGTATACACCAAGGCTGGATGTAGGCATGGGCAAGGGGGGGCATTGCCCCCCCAAATTCCATGACTGCCCCCCAAACGCGACTGCATGCAGAAATAACAAATTTCAAAAATATTTCAGTGAAAAATGGTCAGAGTGAGCGCTCTCTTCCATTTGTCCTCATTCAAAGTAGCTACTGATGAATGACACAGAAAGAAAGAAAAACAAAAAACACAAAAAGATTTAGAAAAACACAAAAAAGAACAAAAATGCAAAAAGAACAAAAAACACAAAAAGATTTAGAAAAGCACAAAAAAGAACAAAAAATGCAAAAAGAACAAAAAACACAAAAAACAAAACAAAAAACTAAGAACAAAATAAAAAAACACAAAAAGAACAAAAAACACAAAAAGAACAAAAAAACACAAAAGAGAACAAAAAACACAAAAAGAACAAAAAAACACAAAAAAGAACAAAAAACAAATCAAAAAACACAAAAAAAACAAAAAAGAACAAAAAACGCAAAAAGAACAAAAAACAAACCAAAAACACAAAAAGAACAAAATACACAAAAAAAGAACAAAAAAGACCCAAAAACACAAAAAGAACAAAAAATAAACAAAACAAAAAACGCAAAAAGGACAAAAACGCAAAAAGAACAAAAACGCAAAAGAACAAAAAATGCAAAAAGAACAACAAAAAACGCAAAAAGAACAAAAAACGCAAAAAGAACAAAAAACAAAACAAAAAACACAAAAAGGACAAAAAAGAACAAAAAACGCAAAAAGAACAAAAAAAACACAAAGAACAAAACACAAAAAAAACACAAATAGAAAAAAACACAAAAAGAACACAAAAAAACAAAAAAGAACAAAAATACACACAAAAAAACAAAAGATACAAAAATAAAAAAAGCACACAAAAAAAACCCAAAACTAAAAAACTAAAAAAAGAACAAGAAAAACACAAAAACAAAACATAAACAGATCAATGCAGCCTCAACAAGGCATAAGCCAGTGTATCAAACCAGGGATCAAATATGAACATAAATCTATGGATAGAGGAACTGATATGATGATGGTGTAGTTTTTGATGCATTTAAGGGATTGGGGGGATGTGATGACCAAAAAATTCTTAGCATGTCCAGACTGCCCCCCCTGATATTCTACCTGCCCCCCTTAGTGGGGCTGGCTAGATCCGGCCCTGGTATACACACACACACGCTCATATACAGAGCTGCACACACTTAATAAACAGAACGCATGTTTACACTTAAAGGTAACACAAATACCTGCACAATGACTTATACACACACAGACAAGGAGAGGGAAACCTCATTCACAATATGAGCATTCACACATGCGGAAAACAGCTAACCGCAAATGCTAGACACACACACTCACAAAGTCAGAGCTTATGAGACTTGACGAAGACATGTGTTCTATCAGAAGTTCAGCTCCGGTATCATTTCCTTCCTGAGGCCCAGTGCAAACATCGCAGAGCTGCTGGTCCACTACAGGGCAGGAGCGCTAACAAGGCTGCCAGCTTGGAGGAAGCTGGATGACGGGAAGAAAGGTGCATAATGAACAAGATAACTGCAACTCAGGTTAAAACACCAGAAACAGACGAAGACAAAACATGGTGCCATGAGATCCTGAAACATGCAAAGACATCAACACACACACAGAGCCCAGAGAGGAGGATGAGGAGATTAGTTTATCATTCATGCTGATGACAGATCCTGCTGATGTGTGACCACAAACCAAACAACCATCCATCTCTTCACTGCAGGGGAAGCGTGACGGAGGAGTAAAGAGTTTTACATGTGAAGGGCTAAACACTCAGGAGTATTTAGCTTGAGTTAGAGTGAGAGCGCACTCGTCTCTGGAAATATCTAAGTGGGGCAATTCATCAGTTAACACCCAGCTGTGGCATCTACAATGAAAACAAGGGGAAATTCTGCTCTTATCATTGGAAAAAAAGAGACTACATTTGCAAAAATGTTGGATCTTATTGGGAGTCGGCTAAAAACAGTGTGATGCTCTTGTCTTGTGCATCATTTTAGCCAGAATCTCTTTGTGTTGCAGCCACTGGAAGCAAATTGCAAAGAGTGTGACAGTTTATTAGCATCAGATAGGCCGCGCTGCATGTACCACTTCAACAAGACAAACTGAAAAATGTCCTTTAAAGTCACTTTATGCTAGCATGTTGATTCATGCACTTTCATGACACATTGTGAATCAAACATGTTGCTTTTATTTGGAAAAATCCAGTCTGATTGCATTTGATTAAAAAGTCTTAAAAACTAATAGATTAAAACATTTTTTCCCCTGAATGCAAAACAGGAAACATGAGTTAATCTCGTCTTTTCAACTGTTTTTTATTTTACAGGTTATCTAACATGATTGGTTTAGAGATCTCAAACTTTGCATTAGAGAAGCACAATGACTTTGAGTAAGCAGGTGTATCAGGCCCGCTCCGTCTACAAAACACATCACATTATTTACCCTGACTGTCATGCTGGGCTTCTTCAAATGTGCACCATTTGCGTTCATGTGTCTGAGCATGCAGATGTTTTTGTAAATTTAATATACAATATCACACTGCAAAAACTGATTTCTAAGAATGTAAAACAGCCTTGTTTTTAGACAGTGACCCTCAGTTTGAGGCATCGAATGTAACAAAACCAGGCTAATATAATGAAGATATGTGGAGAATTTGAGCCAATCTATACATGCTTACTTGTGCACGTTCCATATGTCACTCTGCGCATGAATCCCTGCATGTGTTCTCCAGTGTTTGTGCGGCCGCAGCAACAGACGGCCTAATTTTACCAGAGCGGGCTGAGAGGAAGGAGAAGCCCCCAGAACATCCTCGCGCTGAAAGCAACTCCTCAGCGAACGGCAGCTGTTCGCATTTTCTGCGTATTGGATGTCGAGTGGTGGCTTTTGCTCATTTGCTGAGCGCGTTATTAACAGATGGACTTCCCACTCTGCTCTAATATTGGGAAATGGGAGAAATGTGAAGTGTACTGTGGACACACACACACACACACACACACACACTTTTACTTGAACAGCTGCTCTGGTTGCATGCATGTGTGTGTGTTTTGTCAAGACACATGACAGCCAATCAGTCTTTTCTGGTTTGCTACTGGTTTGTGTGGACCAGTGATGCTTCCTGTGTGGGCCCACTATGAATTCACCTTTGACCCCACACTCGCATCATTTCTTCACATGGGATGATTTGATTACCAGTAAAGGGACGACTGTCAGCGGTGGACGTTCTGCTGCAAGACACCAATTAGTGGACAATGTTTGTACAGTTTTAGTGGTGTTTCACCAGGATAAAGAGCTTATTTCAATGTTTTAACCACCTCGTTGACAGAAAACAGCCTCAAATAGCTCAATGCATATGTGTGTGAGTGCCAATGAGTTGGGAAAAAACCCAAAGCTCCCAGTTACTGGATCAGTGGAGTTTTTTTTTGTGCTGTTTGCAGAAGAGGCAGCAAACAGGATCTATCTAAATATGTAAAACAAAAACAGCTGTTTGATTTACTCATCAGTGTACAGGCTGAGCTTCACTCTGCATGATTGGACTTTTATCTCATTCCCTTCACCATCTTCTCTTTGCTTTCCTGGACCTGGTACGCAGTTCCTGGTAGAGGATGACTCATTCCATCCTCTTCTTCTCTCCAAACTCCACGTGTACCCTCTCTTTGCCATCCGTCACCTGTATAAACAGAACCAAACACTTCCTGCTTGTTGCCATTCCTACGCTGGATCCTCATTGAACAAGACATAAACCAGTCGACTTCCTGTGTACCTCAAGCACCTCGTGATGGCACAGAAACTACACAAGGGAACGGTTTATCCTAAGTGTCTCCTTCTATCCAGAGACACATTTGTTAACTCAGCCAACCATCAAGAGTCACAGACGTTAGAGGAGAGCACTTAGCTCGATGCCTTCCGCTTCTTCTTCTCTTAAAACAAACAGCAGCAGCAGGAACAGATGAGCATCCTGATGTTCTGAGGCTGGCGTTTAGAGCCAAAACTAACTGAGAAGTTTGAGATTCTAATCATAGAATTCTTATCAATGAATCAGTCAACAAACCAAACACTGATGGCAGTGAGCTACACTGTAGCCACAGCTGCTCTGGGGCAGGCTGTCAGACATTTGCATCACCACCACACTCAGTCTGGCTCCACTGGGACCTCCTGACCACCACCAGCAGACAAGGTGGGTGAAGTGTCTTCTTACCCATGGACAGAACGACAAGCTAACCCAGTCTGAGCTGGGATTGAAAGGCGACCTTCAGGTTGCCACGCCACACATCAACCGGTGCCTCCTCAGACTGGTTAAGTCAGGGGTGTCCAAACTATTCAAGATGGGGGCCAAAATCTCCAAGTTAAGTCTTCGGGGGCCAAATAAATTTCATTTTTTTAATTTTACACTGCAAAAACTGATTTCTAAGAAAGTAAAATAGCCTTGTTTTTAGACATTTTGACTTATTTTGATCTAAAAAGAAAATATATTCTTACAGCCCTACTTGAAGTAGGCAAAAACTTCTTAAATATGGTCAAATTTTCTAGATTTGAGCAAAAAAATCTGCCAATGGGGTAAGCAAGATTTGTTTGGCTAGATTCCTTAAAACCAGCGAATTGTTCTAAATGCAGAAAATTTTGCAATTTTTTAAGGAATCTAGACAAGCAAATTTTGCTTACCCCATTGGCAGATTCTTTTTGCTCAAATCTTGAAAATTTGACCATATTTAAGAAGATTTGGCCTATTTCAAGTAGGGTTGTAAGAATATATTTTCTTTTAAGACAAAAAATAAGTCAAAATGTCTAAAAACAAGGCTGTTTTACTTTCTTAGAAATCAGTTTTTGCAGTGTAAAAACGCAAAAATGGTTTTAGAGTGATTTTCTGATTTTGTACTGCTCAAAAATAGACATAAAGGGTCTCATATGTTAAAAGAAAAGCATCAAATTCCCTGGATTTGATTGGTCCATTGTTTTATAGTTTCTTGAAAATAAAATCTAGTATGTTTTCAGCAACAAGAACGGGATCTGGGT
Organism: Callopanchax toddi; assembly: GCA_006937965.1. Taxonomy (NCBI): domain Eukaryota; kingdom Metazoa; phylum Chordata; class Actinopteri; order Cyprinodontiformes; family Nothobranchiidae; genus Callopanchax; species Callopanchax toddi. The sequence goes on along the minus strand of SSNR01000010.1, from coordinate 1,828,812 downwards.
CCCTCTTTCTTCAGTAAATCAGCTGGATTTAGCCAGATTTTATGAAAGACGTTCACGTCTGCTGAGTGTTTGTGGTTCTATTGACCAGGAAATTTAATTAAAAGACTAAACCTGGGTAATGAAAAACTAATACTTTGGATTGAACTGAAATGTTTAACTTTTAAAATGACAACATTTAAAAAAAGAAAGAACTAAATTCTACCATTTTGGAAATGTAGTTGAGGGCCACAGAAAATCACTCAGAGGGCCTTAACTGCCCCCCGGGCAACACTTTGGACTAAAGCCAGCAGTAGGATGATATCCTGTTCTGATGATGGACTCAACTTCAGGACCAAGAAACTAGAAATCAATCGTCCCATTAAATCCAGGGAGTTTGATGCTTTTTAAAAATTAAGACAAATATATGAGACCGTTTTTATGTCTCATCAATACAAAGATTTACTGGTAATTTTTTAATAAAAATATTATGTGATTAATATATTGTTTAAGGGGTAAAAATAAATCACAATAACATAATTTTTGCAAATTTTTAATTTGGAAAAAGTTTTGCTTTGTTTTGGACACGAAGTATTTCACACTTTATGTTTTTGGGCCACGTCTCAAACAGTTTGGAACAGGGCCGGATCTAGCCAGCCCCACTAAGGGGGGCAGGTAGAATATCAGGGGGGACCAGTCTGGACATGCTAAGAATGTTTTGGTCATCACACCCCCCAATCCCTTAAATGCATCAAAAACTACACCATCATCATATCAGTTCCTCTATCCATAGATTTATGTTCATATCTGATCCCTACCCTCTGCATTTACCCGGGCTTGGGACGGAACAAGTAGGACACTGGCTGATGTCCTGTTGAGGCTGACCTCATCTGGTTAGGGTTGGTTTTTGGGGGGTTTTTTTTGTTCTTTTTTGTGTTTTGTTGTTTTGTTTTTTGTTCTTTTTGTGTTTTTTGTTCTTTTTTGGTTTTTTGTTTTGTTTTTTGTTCTTTTTTGTGGGTTTTTTGTTCTTTTTGTGTTTTTTTGTTCTTTTTGTGGTTTTTGTTCTTTTTTGTGGTTTTTATTCTTTTTTGTGTTCTTTTTTGTGGTTTTTGTTCTTTTTTGTGTGCGTTTTTTGTGTTTTTTGTTCTTTTTGTGGTTTTTGTTCTTTTTGTGTTCTTTTATGTGGTTTTTGTTCTTTTTTGTGTTTTTTTTTGTTTGTTCTTTTTTGTGGTTTTTGTTTTTCTTTCTTTCTGTGTCATTCATCAGTAGCTACTTTGAATGAGGACAAATGGAAGAGAGCGCTCACTCTGACCATTTTTCACTGAAATATTTTTGAAATTTGTTATTTCTGCATGCAATTGCATTTCGGGGGGGCAATGCCCCCCCCCTTGCCCATGCCTACATCCGGCCTAGGTTTGGACACCTCTTCAAACCTAATGCTGCAAACTATTCATAAACCACTGGGTAGATTTTGATAAAACTCTCAGAGCGTAATCATTAATTTACTTCCTCCACCTTCCTGACCTCTGACCCCTCTAACCTTACTGTTCCACGTGGGTCTCTCTCATTCACACACACATTCTGTCATGATGCAGCTAATCATCATTCCTATCCACAATTTTGGTATTTCATATTCCGGTATAAACATACACTTTCTTACCTCATTGCATTACTCAACTCACAATTAGTTTATAATTATTTTCATGTAAAAGTTTGGCCTGAAAATGTGACAAAAGCAGTGTGTTGAGTCATGTGAAGTTTCTCTGGTATAAGATTGAGTTTTGTACTGTAAATATAAATTTTGTAAAGTTGCAGTTATTGCAGACCTTCCCCCGTCTGAGGATGTGTACTTTATTACGTCTTTACTTCAGGTTCCATTTTCATCTCTGCAAGGAAGTCAAATTAGTTGATAGAAACCGTGTCATTAGTCAGAAGAGAACACTGTATGACTGTGAGATCTTACAGGTCACTGCTGGATTCTTCACAGTCACACTGCTTATGAACCCTCCAGGATGGTCGAACCAATCAGTCTGGAGCTACAGGACCTGGAATGAAACCTACTAGATCAGCAACAAAATCAGGTTCTGGTTCTGAGGGGATAATGGGGGTATTAAGGTGGGATGAAGGCTGTTTTTAGAGGATTTAGTCCTGCTGGGTGCATCCTGTTGGGTCTTCTGTTTGGTCTAAATAGGATACAGACTCAGAGCTGGATTTGCTGCAAAGGCTCCACATTGAAAAGAAAATATGATTTTGGAGAGATGTATGAAAGCAGCTTTGCTTTGTTTTGTATCTCACACTTTCCCAGGGGGGAATTCAATTACACTTAGCCACAAATACTCAGATTTTTATATTGAATCTTTGTAGCATGACGGAAACGAGAGCTCAGAAACATACAGAACCGTCTTCATCAAATCAAATTATAAACAGACCGAAAACTGGCAACAAATACAGCTCATTTAGAAAAATGACAACCTCAACATGTTTAATCAAAGATTTACAAAAAATCTACCTTTAGTGAAAAAAAAGGCAGACAAAACCCAACGATAAAGGAAACACTGATGAGAAACCTGTAATGACGGAACAGGTGCAGCAGGAAACACCTGCCTTTCTGTGTGTGTGTGTGTGTGTGTGTGTGTGTGTGTGTGTGTGTGTGTGTGTGTGTGTGTGTGTGTCCATCCTGACAGGTGCTCCTCCAATAACAGCTGGAAATCAGGTGAACTGTAAAACACACAACTGCTCAATGATCACCTTGTGATTTAAGGAATTAAAACCGCTTTAGCCCGGTGGTCCGATTACTTCTCAGTGTTTAGAGCCTGTAATTATCGACTCACAGCTAGTAGAGGTTTAGTCCTGGTTCTCAATTTGCAAACACTCCTACTTGTGTCTTATGGAAGCACCAGCACTGTTCGTTAAAAGGAGAAACCTTTAGATTTTAACTCTAAATCTGTCTCAACAATAGAGTTTTTTTCTTTTCTTTTTGTCTTGTTTATTTATTTGAGGACATACAGCAAAAAGTAGAGTACTGTCATTTACCATGTTAAAACATACAAAACAAACATGTTTTAAACTAATTTGCATATTGTAATAACTTATTATAATTAGGTAACTTTTTTAGATTTGATAGTTAACACTTAAGGGAGTTTAATTTAATACTGAGTAGAGTAGTTTTTTGTGTTACCAAAGTAACTCAGAGCAGAGTTACCTGTTTAATCCTGCAGTGTTACTTTAACTCTGTTTTTGGGGTGAAAAAAGTAACTCTGTCACAGTGTTAATTATTTAACTATTTCAAAAGTGTTGATTTAACTCCTACAGAGTTGATTTTAACACTTTCTCCGGGTTTATATAGCTCCACACTCTTCAGAGTTAAATTAACACTTTTGACATAGTTAAATAATTAACAGTGTGACAGAGTTCCTTTTTTCCACTCCAAAAACTGAGTTAAAGTAACACTGCAGGATTAAACAGGTAATTCTGCTCTGAGTTACTTTGGTAACACAAAAAACTACTCAGTTGTTAAATTAAACTCCCTTAAGTGTTAACTATCTAATCTAAAAAGTTACCTAATTATAATAATTTATTACAATATGCAAATTAGTTTAAAACATGTTTATTTTGTATGTTTTAACATGGTAAATGACAGTAAAATATACAAACTTTTATCAGTAACACAGTGCAAGCTTTATATATGAAATGGGTTGATAAATCTGCACAGCAAAAAGTAGAGTGTTGATTTACCTCCTACAGAGTTGATTTTAACACTTTCTCCGGGTTTATATAGCTCCACACTCTTCAGAGTTAAATTAACACTTTTGAAATGTTAAATAATTACCACTGTGACAGAGTTCCTTTTTTCACTCCAAAAATAGAGTTAAAGTAACACTGCAGGATTAAACAGGTAACTCTGTGCTGAGTTACTTTGGTAACACAGAAAAACTACTCTACTCAGTGTTAAATTAAACTCCCTTAAGTGTTAACTATCTATTCTAAAAAAGTTACCTAATTATAATAATTTATAAATTTGTCAAAAAAATGTTTATTTTGTATGTTTTAACATGGTAAATGACAGTAAAATATACAAACTTTTATCAGTAACACAGCTTTAAATATGAAATGGGTTGATAAATCTGAGGTCAGACATTTTTAAAACACACATTTCTTCTCTAGATCACTCTGTGTTCATAAAGACCATCAACTAAAATCTGTAAAAAGCTTCTGTCAACATAAAAATGATATTCTGCTGTTTGACCAAACACTGGCATTTTTTCTTTAAAGTGATAATATGCAGTTTTGCTTGTTTTGGGCTCCCTCTGGTGTCTGTTTTAAATCACTGCATTATGCAAGTTAGCATATTGTTTCAGCTTCTAAACGCCTAACTCTAAGTGTTGAAATGTCTCCTCAGCCTTCATAGCTTTCTACAGGAGCGGTTATTTACTCCTCCAAAGAAATCAGCTGTGTTCAAGCAGGGAGAGATGGGAAAAAATCAGGAATCATGAGCTAAAAACACTCCAGAGCTAGCATAACAGCTAGCCACTTTGGGTTAGCCTAACCCTCGTGAGACACGTGACTTCCTGGGTACGGAGATTTTGCAATCATGGTATTCCGGATCTAATCACCAGATGGGGCTAAGTGACTTTTCATTAACTCTGTAAAGAGTCAGATTAACACAGACTGGCTCGAGGAGAAGATTTAAAAATATGAAAAAGTTGCATATTATCACTTTAACAACATTTTACAGTCTCACATGATCTGTTAGTGCTTGGATTATGTGATGAAGATGACCCTCAGCTTCATCTGATCAAACATACATCTATAAAATTGATTGAGTCATTGACATTTGTTTTGTTTTTTAAGTCCAGTTGGCGACGGCCAACTGAAGCAGGTTGACTCTAAAAGTTAACCGGATGTAGCTAAAATCTGTAAGGGTTTTATTAAAATCCATCAAAATATTCACGAGATATTTTGCTAACATGTGGTGACTCCAATGGCAAAAGTCTCATCAACTCTTACACCAGATTTTAGGTCAATGCCCCCAAAACATTAACACTTTTTAAAAAGTTTGAACCCTCGTTTGTTTTTTCTAAGTTTAGTTGTCCTATTGAGTGAGTGTACGACTACTAAAGTTGTAGATGAACATCACAAGAAGACTTTCTGAGAAATGTATTAACATTCTTTCAATGGTTGATGAGATATTTAGCTAAAAACACAAACACATCACCCACCTTTTGCCTTCTGGCAGCAGGTGATTATTCATGATAAAATTAAACTTTACTTTACCTTTATGATCTGCTCGGACCAAACCAGCTTCCCCTTAACATTAAACAAATGGTTTTTTTTTAAATTTACTAGCAGAGTCTGAATTAAAAATGGGGCTCTAGAAAAACTGACATCATTTTCAGGTGCCTAAATTTATGCTGCCACAAATATAATACAAAGTGATGATTGTTAGTAAAAGAATAAATATTTATTGATGAGATCTACATTTACAGAGCTATAAATTCACTGGTTTTCAGTAGAGATCCAGCCTGATGACAGATCATTTCTCACCATAAATCGTGTCCATGCTGGAAATGACAGCAGCTTGTTTACGCAGAACAAATACAGACATAGTTTGTGACATCTGCTGCAGCGTTTGGCTCCGATGCGCTGCGTGTTAAGTGTCCAGCTGACAGTCGTGCATGAGCCACAGGCATGCAGCGGGGCCGGAGACGGGCCGGGTTGGGCCGGGCGCTGGCGCCACCGTTCACTCGGAGTTTGATCCCCGTGTCACGGTCCATTTGTTGAAAGGAGGTTATGATTTGGCAGCTTCTCGGGATAGCTGGTGGTCTGCTGGCACCCAGCTCTCTGACCACAGTGCTGCTGGTGCCGGGCCCAGGCAGATATTCAGTTACTTATTTCTCTGGCACCTCTGTTGCTCCAGGCGCCAACAGGCCAAGAGACGTTTCAGTCGTCTTAAACATGGCAGTATCATGTACGTTTTGTCTTCTATTCACTCCTTTTTGATATTTGTCTCGTTAACATATTCATAATCACAGATTAGCTCTGTCTTATTGGTGTGCCTCTTACCACCACACCTGGTTTTAGTTTTTCTAGACTTCTGTCATCCAGATGGATTCCCAACTCTAAGGCATCTTTTTCTGATTTTGGGTCCACTCACCTCCCTCCATGTTTCACTTCATGATACCATTTATGTGGGAGTTCAGTACCTTTGTGGTTTGTAAGTCCAAAATAAATTAGTATGTTCTATAAAATATATACTTAAGTTAATATATAAATTAGAATACTATCATTATTTATCTCTACCAAGTTGTAGAAGGAGAAAATTAAAAATTGACCACTTGCAGTCACATCAAACACATGTGAACAGGATAAAACCCAACAATGAGGAGTAGATAACCAAACATGTAGCTCCAGATTCACAAACTTATAAAAATACCCATGACAGAGACCAGTGATCCCCAAAGTGATAATATGCAACTTTTTCATATTTTTAAATCTTCTCCTTGAGCCAGTCTGTGCTAATCTGACTCTTTACAGAGTTAATGAAAAGTCACTTAGCCCCATCTGGTGGTTAGATCCAGAATACCACGATTGCAAGATCTCCGTCGCCGTCACGGTACCCAGGAAGTCACGTGTCTCACGAGGGTTAGGCTAACCCAAAGTGGCTAGCTGTTATGCTAGCGCTGGAGTGTTTTTAGCTCATGATTCCTGATTTTTTCCCATCTCTCCCTGCTTGAACACAGCTGATTTCTTTGAAGGAGTAAATAACCGCTCCTGTAGAAAACTATGAAGGCTGAGGAGACATTTCAACAGGTAGATTTAGGCGTTTAGAAGCTGAAACAATATGCTAACTTGTGTAATTCAGTGATTTAAAACGGACACCAGAGGGAGCCCAAAACAAGCAAAACTGCATATTATCACTTTAAATAGTTTTCTGTATTTTCTATTGAAATGTTTTCCTTCTAATGTCTATTCTTTTATTTACTTTTATTCGAATTTTTCTTTTCTTATTTCTATTTTATTTTATTTTTAAGTTGTTTCTCTTTTTTTTTCCAAAATATTCAATGACTATTGTTAACCTTGTTAGATTGCTTTTAGATTAGTAGATTAGTTTTATTGATCAAAAATTGTAGATAGTAATATTAATGCTTTTTTAAAAAATATATATAACTTTTTTACAGTCTTGTAGAAAATTGTACTTGTACAAAGGGTAGGCATACAAAAGCCAGGCTTCAGCCTACTCCTTTTTGGTTAAATTTTGGAAATTGTATTATTGTAATGTTCTCCTTCACATGAAAAATGACCAAAATAAACAAATCTGAATCTGAATATATAGCATAAATGCAAACCTAGTTCCAGATAACAGACCATCAATGAGTTCAGAGATTCAATGACATTTAGGTCGTATTAAACAGAGTCGTGTCTGAGGGGGTTCTCATTAATGGTTACAAATCAATTTACTAAAAAATATTTTGTAATGTAGCATTATGTTTATTTTCTTTACAGTGTAGGTTAATTATTGTAGGACAGACATTTATGAGCATTTTTCTTCTGTCTGTGCTCATTCTGTTTTTGTTTAATTACAGTAAATTATTTATTTTTGGTTATTCCTTGGTAGATAAACACACTGTTAAACTTTCACATAGAGACAAACTTTAGGTAAAGATGCTCTGGAAACTGAAAATATTGACAAAATGAAATTTTTGCAATTCTTTGTGAATATATTCTGACTTGTGGAGATCATCTGGACTCCTTATATATTTAGAAATCACTGCCTTATGAAAAACAATTATAAAAAAAAGTGATGCAAGAATGTGGGAATCCTCTGCCTGATTCCAGAAACAACTCAGTGCAGAACACTGAATAACCAGACAGCACCCTCTAGTGGTACAACACTGGACATAACTTTAATTTTCTCTAAAATTCAGCTCAGTTTGACACCCAATTTTAAAAATCTGAACTCAAACAATAAAAGTCGCACCATGCATGATTAGCGGTGCAACAGCATGAAGGTTTATGGCCACTAAACATCATTTGCACCGAGAAACGGAGCTCATTTCATCCAGTCTGATGTGTAAACGTTGGATTTGTTCCATCGTAAGCAAGTGTGTGTGAGTTAATGAAAGACAGATTGCTCTGCTGAAGACATTAAACAGAGGAGGAAACGACGGGATCCATACCCATGAGTTTTTTTGGCGCTGGTGAAAACGTTTTATGGTGATTAATTTTACAGAGCGAGAGCTGGAGGCTCCATTATCACCCTCCAGGATTAGGATGTGGCTGATGACAGGCACACGGGCGGAATGAACGTCAGAGCACCGGGCGGCTCTGCAGGCCAGAATTAAGGCAGGATAAAAAACTGGAAAACAGATTTATGAGCAGATATGTATTTGGCATTAAGTTAACTTGTTGCAATTTAATGATGATTAAATTTGAGACAAAAATGACAACAAAAGCTTGACTTTTGTCTGAATGTTGTAAATAATTTAGACTTTATAGATGAACAATATAAATATGTTGATCATGCATTATATTTAATAGAAATGCATCATTTTGGTTGCATTTTGTGGAGCTTTTGGAAGCAGATTAAATGTTTGTGACACAACTTCCTGAACTTCAAGCTGCACAGCAAAAGAAAAACATTTGAAGAAGCCGACACGGCACCACTTGTTTTGTCTATAATGACCCTGAAGAGAGCCACAAACCAAGACATGTTATTTGGTTTTACTTGAAAAGTTTTTTACAGCACAAACAACAGTTTTGTCCAGACTTTTGACCCTTTGTCCCTCTTTCTTCTTTTCTTTTTGTTAAAGCAGCCTTGGTATCTTATGGATTTATGTAAACATGCAGGAAGAACTTGATCATTCTGACTGTATCTTAGGGATTCACAGCTAGATATTCAGTGGAATAAAGGAAGATATTAGTCCAAATTGCAGTTGAAACATAATTAAATGTCTTAAAGCGAAACACTTGTCTTATTTAAATCAAGACGTTTGGGGTGAAAGCAGCGTTTGAATTTTACTGGACGGCTGACGTTCGGTCTGAAGGTCAGTTCTGACCTCCTGTAATTACTCTCTGCATAATTACTGCACATGGATTATTTTTAGATTGCTAAAATGAAGGTTCTGGTTGACATTTTGAACTTATCAAAACATCAAGGTTTGATTTGTTCCAGGAAAACCATTTAAACTGGAGCTGCCAACCTTTTTTTTTAATCTTACATAACTCTGGCTGGTTATTGTGAACTGAAACGAACTTCAGGAAACCGACGTTCTGATGCTCAAATCATTTGAGATTCGAACCAGTCTTCAACCACACAGCTGCACGAGCATTTACCAATAAGTCATCTGACTTCCTGTTGTGAACTCTTGTCAACAATAAAGCACCAAAGACAAACAAACACACATTTCTTGCCGTTTTAAAATAAACTCTTATTTCTGGGGCCTGAAAATACTTTTATTTGGTGATTTAAAACTTTGGATGTCACTAAATTTAAAGGGTCATTTTGTTAAAGATGAATATCTAGGGATGCACCGACACCGCATCGGTGCAGTATCGTATCGGGCAGATACCGTTATCGGGCCGATACCGATATCGGGCCGATACCAGTATCATATCGGTTAAAGTTACCCGATACCAGGAACCGATACCAGTGGCTTCACTGTCTGTGACTTGTGATTTCTGTTGTAGTTTCCTATATTGAACACTAGGGGGAGCTATTGAGCTAAAGAGGAACAGTGTGGGTTGAGAGCTGGAGATGGTGCCAAATAGTTCATTTTATTTGGTTAAAATGTGGAAAACTGCAATAATTTCACTGTGAAATCACAGAAAATGGTTACTTTTCACCTTATATTTTAGTTTTGTGATCATTTTTATTAATATATATATAATATATATATAAAAAATATATATATATATATATATATATATATATATTTTTTTTTAATTATCTAACTCAGTCATTTGTTGTAAAAAGCAGAGAAGGAAAAATAAAACCTGTATTCCAATTCGTTGCTTTTTTTTGTGCGGTAGAAGTATCGGTACTCGGTATCGGCGAGTACTCAGATTTAAGTACCGGTATCGGATCAGTTTTGAAAAAAGTGGTATTGAAACATCCCTAATATTTACCTTTAGGTTGGTGTCAGCATGAGGAACTATTTTCTCCTTAGCTACACAGAACAGCTGTAAATGTGACTCTGGCCTTGTGTTTACATCTCTGCAGCACCTTAACCCAGTTCTCCCAGCTCATCCTTGGACCCTTCGGTCTGCTGCTCCTCCAGTGTTGTACTCTTCTTGTCTCACTTAGAGCTCCTGGCTGAACTGCTTTGACCTCTGGCCTTCACAGTAAAGCTGTAATTGATGACCAGACCAAAGCAGTAAATTGAAGGAAAACTACACACCAAGCAATCAGGAAACTTTACGGCTCAGCTGCAAACACAACAGCCCCTCTGGGCTTCCTTCAAATTGCCGTCATTTTAAAAAACTCTGGCTTTTAATCCGGCAGCTGATTTTAAACATGTAACGACCTCAGTCTAGAGTACAGCTCTGCACTCTGAGCATCAACGGTTTGGACGGAGATACATCCTGGACTGTACTAAATCAGAAGAAGAGCAGTTTCCTGGGAAGGATTTTGTTATGTGAAAAAAACCGTTGTTATATTTAGGTTGTGCTGGTGAAGGTTCTCAGTCATCCAGGTCATGATAATCCAAAAAACTGATCAGCTTGTTTGGATTATATTTACGTTAGATGATTGTCTGTTATATTTATTCTGTCATTGTATGATAATACAGTGTAAATGCAATGTAAACCTGCAGGTCTTAGACTCTCCACTAGAGGACAGAATGTTCACTACAGGAGGATGTGAGGAATTATTACTTGTGTAAAGTGGTTGAGGTGTTAAAATCTTTCACAAAATATAAAATTAAATAATCAAAATATTCAGTTTTTAGAGCATAACATATACAGCTTCTCAAAGAAAGCTAAAAAACAATTGGTGTTTTCAGGGACTAAATAAGGATCAGGGTCAGTCAGCAGAACTGGGACAGAACCACCTCTAATGATGTCTTTTTTCAGTTTCAGTAGTCCCTCCTGATACTTTAGACTTGTTAAGTTGTTAAATGACTTTACAGAGTTAAATCAGATTGATTCACATGTTAGTGGTTGAGCATTCAGACAGAGCACCTCTAAATCTGATCCAGTAAACATGCTGAGTGAGTTTCAGATTTCAGGGTCTGGTTATATTATTGCCTTCAAGCCAAAACTCATGACCAGGCTAACATTTAAATGAAGGGACTGCACATCCACCTGTCTTAGTTTAATTTAACTCTGCAAAAGAGTTTGTGCTGTTCGTTTTCATCAAACATTTGTTAGTTTCACTGACTGGAGTGGATGTTTTTTTCACTCTGATACCAGAGATACTGTAGATGTTTCACTGGGGTAACGATCAAAACAGTGAACACACATCAACACTTAATGTTCTTTTGACAAGGGTGATTCTACAGAATCTCTTCTCTAAACCAACCAGCCGAGGCCGGATGTAGGCATGGGAAGGGGGGGGGAGGGGGCATTGCCTCCCCAAATTCCATGACTGCCCCCCCCCCAAACGCAATTGCATGCAGAAATAACAAATTTCAAAAATATTTCAGTGAAAAATGGTCAGAGTGAGCGCTCTCTTCCATTTGGCCTCATTGAAAGTAGCTACTGATGAATGACACAGAAAGAAAGACAAACAAAAAACACAAAAAGAACAAAAAGAACAAAAAACACACAAAAAAGAACAAAAAAACACACAAAAAAACAAACACACACAAATAAGAACAAAAACACACAAAAAAGAAAAAAAACACACAAAAAAGAACAAACACACACAAAAAAGAACAAAAACACAAAACAGAAAAAAAGAACAAAAACAGAAAAAAGAACAAAAAACACACAAAAATGAACAAAAACAAACAAAGAACAAACACACAACAGAAAAAAAGAAAAAAGAACAAAAACAGAAAAAAGAACAAAAAAACACACAAAAAAGAACAAAAACACAAAACAGAAAAACAGAAAAAAAGAACAAAAACACAAAACAGAAAAACAGAAAAAAAGAACAAAAACACAAAAAAGAACAAAAAACACACAAAAAAGAACAAAAAAACACAAAAAAGAACAAAAACACACAAAAAAGAACAAAAACACAAAACAAAAAAACAGAAAAAAAAAAAAAAACAAAAAAAAAAAAAAAAAAACACACAAAAAAACAAACAAACAAAAAAAAAAAAAAAAAAAAAAAAAAAAAAAAAAACACAAAAAAGAAAAACAAAAAAAAAGAACAAAAACACAAAAAAAAACAAAAAACACACAAAAAAGAACAAAAAAACACAAAAAAAAACAAAAACACAAAACAGAAAAACAGAAAAAAAGAACAAAAACACAAAAAAGAACAAAAAACACACAAAAAAGAACAAAAAACACACAAAAAAGAACAAAAAAACACAAAAATGAACAAAAACACACAACAAAGAACAAACACACAACAGAAAAAAAGAAAAAAGAACAAAAACAGAAAAAAGAACAAAAACAGAAAAAAGAACAAAAAAACACACAAAAAAGAACAAAAACACAAAACAGAAAAACAGAAAAAAAGAACAAAAATAGAAAAAAAACACAAAACACAAAAAAGAACAAAAACACACAAAAAAGAACAAAAACACACAAAGAAGAACAAAAACACAAAACAGAAAAACAGAAAAAAGAACCAAAACAGAAAAAAGAACAAAACAAAAAAACACAAAACCTAACCAGATGAGGTCAGCCTCAACAGGCATCAGCCAGTGTCCTACTTGTTCCGTCCCAAGCCGGGTAAATGCAGAGGGTAGGGATCAGATATGAACATAAATCTATGGATAGAGGAACTGATATGATGATGTCATAGTTTTTGATGCATTTAAGGGATTGGGGGGATGTGATGACCAAAACATTCTTAGCATGTCCAGACTGGCCCCCCCTGATATTCTACCTGCCCCCCTTAGTGGGGCTGGCTAGATCCGGCCCTGCAACCAGCCCTGGTTTGTGCAAAAGGGACCGGGTGTAGTTTACAATCCACCACCCAACTCCTGGTTCAGTCTCCCACCTCGACCACTAACTGGTCTCCAGCCTGCACTGTGAAACCTCTACAATGGTCCAGAACACAGCGACGCGTTTGGTCTTCAATCAGCCTAAAGAAGCACGTGTCACCCCCCCCCCCGTTCATTGAGCACCAATGGCTACCTTTAGCTGCCCGCATCAAATTCAAGTTGCTAACGCCAGCATGTAAAGCTCTGAATTGAACAGCTTCCATCTATTTGAATCCTCTTCCATCATGACTCGGTCACTCCGATCGCCACGCTGAAGATGTGCATAAGATACAGGTGCAGAAAAACATGCACACAAGTCTTCACGTTTTTAACGTTTAGATTCAATTTAAACACCACAGCATCCTGAAATCTGCACGCATGGAGCTTCTTACAAAGGTAGAAAGCATATGGAACTAGAATTGGGACTTTAGTTTTGTACTTGTAACTCATGTTTTGTATTTGTAGTTTTTAGTTTTGTACCTCCCTTAAAAAAAGACATTTTGAATCTCAGTGGGACTATTCCTGGGTAAATAAAGGTTACTAATTTGACTTTCAGAAAGGGTTCATAGGCTGGAAGTATATGCATTTTAGTCCTGATCTTTCTACTTTTGTCCTCCGCTTTAACTTTTTCCTAATTTAATTAACACCACACCTCCTAATGTCATGGTCAGGTGCAACAGCTGGACTGAAATTAAATTTTAAAAAGCAGCCAAAGAAATGTTTTTTTTTTTAAACTTTGAGAAAGTAACTATTGAAAGAAAGAAACTATTGATCATGATCTCCTCAAGAGATTAAAACAAACTCCAGCTGCATGGAAGCAGTGGACATAAAAATTAAGGGAGCTTTAAAACTTTTGCACAGTTGCTAAAAATAGTTATATAAAAAAAATTCTTTTAAAATAATTTACTTTATACTTTTTATGCAGAACATGTATTCTCCACACCTTCTTAATAATAAACATTTCTTTTTCACAAATCGGATCAACAATCTCCTCTAAACAGACGCTCCAGCAGAGGGCGCTATAACACAACTGATATTCTGGTTTCTTATTTCTGAGCCAGAGGAGCAGTACACACACACACACACACACACACACACACACACACACACACACACACACACACACACACACACACACACACACACACACACACACACACACTGAGGACAGTGACTGAGGGTTCTAAAATGTGCTTCAGACCACAAATTGCAGCTGTGTGAGCGTTCCAGGGAAACTTTCTGCCACATACATTTCATTTTAAATGCATAACAACATTTTTTATTGCATAGCTCATAAGCACTGCTGGATCCCCATCACCGCTCCAAAACAGACATGAAATCGTATCCCTGCTTCTGCCTGAATGCACACAGAGAAAAGAATAAAACTCTTATTATTATGGGTTGGAATCGTCTGCTTCATGTTGGATATCTGTCTTTAAATGGGAAGTTTTTATGAGATCACCTATGAACAATTTATTTGTTATTCTAATAGCTTTATTAATGTTGATCCTCAGTAATTCACTCAAACGACCTAAAACCATGTTCTTGAATATTACCTTTAACAGCTGAAATCAAAGGAGTCCTCTTATAAAAATACGAGTCTGTCCTTCCTGCCAGCCTTTAATAAGTTCATAAAGCTGCTAAGTGCTGGAAATATGCGGATAGCAGTTTCCATAACGAACGCCGTCCTTTCCACTGCTCCAATATAATTTAATAGCCGTTGTGGTAATTGAGCAAGTCTGTTAGGTGTTATGTGTTAATCTGTCTTAATTATAGAATTGACTCGCAGGACCTTCTCTGCATGGCAGGGAGAACATTTCAGTCTTATGAAAAAAAAAAGGATAACTTTTTAAAAATTAAATTATACTAATGATTTCATTATTCGGCACAGATTGGATTAATATTCAGTTTTAGGACAGAAAACAAACGACTTCCTAGTTAATGTTTTTATAATGAACACTTTTTTTCTGTCCCTTGTTTCATACAAGCTCAATCTAGTGTGCAATATCTCTCAGACAGGCTAAAGTGTTGAATAGATTTATACCCACAAAAGGCTGATAAAATCCTTATCTGTGATTAAATTTCACTCGTCTCTCTTCGTTAATGTGCTTATTAGATTTTTTCCCTCTCTTTTATTTGATGGAGATTGCGCCGCCGAAGCTATCCCTCGTATCTCCACGCCATCGACTCTGACTGAGAGCCTCCAGCCGCCGAAGAGCTCAAACTTTGCTGCTGCTTTATGAAGCTGAAACTTTTATTGCTGCTTTACGTGTCAGAGATCAGAGGACCGAGCTGGACGGCTGAAGGAAAAGCAGGGCTTACATTTCTAACCTTTTAAAGAAACACCTCATTGACCTATAAAGAAGTCAACGATTTCTCCCCGCGAACCCATGACAATCATTTTGGCCGCTCCCCTTCAGCTCTGACCTTTTTCAGCCTTTCTCGCTGAAGGTTTTGATTGTTAGTCGGGGTCCGGTCGGCCTTGTGGGTACGAGGAGAGAGTCCACTGTGCTTTAAAGGTTACAGGTTCAATTCATGCAAACCGCCATTCACACAAAAACATTTTTTATGTCGTTTTTTGACCATAACTAAAAGCATTTTAAGGGGCACATTTAAATTCAGGAGTTTGGTGTGTTTGTTACCTTTTTGTTGAAAATCTTCTTGGGGTTTTACTCAAATAGAAACATGATCTGACAGGTCAGAAGGTTAGAACCTGCCTTTTAAACAAATGTTAAGAGCAGGTCAAAAATACAAAATAAAGATTGGATGAGTCAGTGAATGAAGCCAGTATCTCTGTGACTGTTGGCTAAAAGTTGGAACTTGGAAAAATAGCAAAATTTTCTGCATTTAGACCAATTAGCTAGTTTTTAAGGGAGAAAAGGAAAGATTTGACAAACGAATCTCATGAGCGCCGCGCCTGGTGCTGCGAATAACTACAGCCTTGAACGGGAGCGCGCACAAACTTCTCACTATCTCATAAGGGTTCAACCAAAGGCAGCCGGAGACATGATTCCATAAATAAGAATACATTTTATTAATTCAAAAGGAAATATAGTAAAACAATGCCCCGCGACACACACTCACAGAGAGATCGCAGGAGCCGATCTAACAGAGCTAATCTCGCTAGCTGCTATGTTCCAGTCCTTCCCAGCTGCCCGTATCGCTAAAAGCTTTAATCAGTCGGTGTTCTCTGACTCCCAGAGGTGAATTTGAGAAATCTAGGGTGATAGAATCATGTCCCGCCACCTCTATCACCCTAGATTTATCAAGTTCGCATCACGGATTGGAGCTCCGGAGCACCCGGAGGAGCCTGCGCTGCACACCCACCTTTGATGCACTGTAAGCGGACTGAGGTCCAGGAAACAGTCGGGGATTTGAGGCCTATCGTCCTGACACCCATAAACATGGACAGATCGCTGTGCGGTCGCCTATAACAGCACCTTTAGCTCTGTGGAACCCTATAATCCATCAGAGAGGTTTTCAGCTCCATAAACAAGATAACACCAGTTTGATGAGAAAAACCACTGATTCAGACGAAGGAAGTCCGCCATTGACCAGCAACACAACACAACGGTGCAATACTGCCACCTACTGGATATACATTTATTATTACTTTTTTAGCTTCCAGAACGCGCAAACAGCATCAGTTGACGTCACATCCGTAGGACAGCGCGGGAAATTCGTTCCCGAATTGCAGAACGTTTTACAGCTCACAGCCTGTTCTAGATGATGGAATGATGCATGGGTGGACTCATTCTCTTTGATTTAAAATGCTTCATCACTTAAAACTGAGCATGCATGATTATTTTTATTTAAAATCTTCCCTCTTGTCCCTTTAAGGAATCTAGACAAGCAAATTTTGCTTACCCCATTGGCGGATTCTTTTGCTCAAATCTAGAAATTTTGACAATTTTTAAGAAGATCTGGCCTATTTCAAGTAGGGCTGTAAGAATATATTTTCTTTTTAGACAAAATAAGTCAAAATGTCTAAAAACAAGGCTGTTTTACATTCTTAGAAATCAGTTTTTGCAGTGAAAATATGTTTCAATGTGCACCGATTCAAAAATGAGCAGCTCAGGCTGCAGCTTGTCATGAGGACGCAGCGCTGACCTGCGATGGCATCGTGGATTAAGTATTACAGCTGGAGGTCATGAGTTCCCCTGCTATTGATGGTATACGTAACACCAGTATGCAGAAGGGCGTAGCACACTGTGTACAGCGCTTCTTCTATGTCACGAAATACAAAACGCTGTACATTACAGTCAGTCATTCACATGCTAATGCCAGTTAGCTACATTACAGCCGCAGAAGTGAGGCAAGCATACACAGACGCCACCGGATCTTCAGACCACCACCAGCAAGCAAAGTGGGTGAAATGTCTTGCACGAGGACACAACAACAGCTGGAGTGGGGATCGAGCCCACAACCCTCCGGTTGCAAGGCATATCCCTACTGATCCACTGCCTCCCACTACTGAGTTACATGTTTGCAAGATGGCCAGGTCACATGGGGCACAGGCCAACCAAATGCAACAGTCGTGCACAAAGTGTCTTCATTTGTTTGCAGTGTTTCCACATTTTCTTTGTAATTTGGTCATCCTCCCGTTCCAGAGTTATCTCACATTTCTTAGAAACTAAATTAAAAGGAAACTAGAAAAGCTGCATTTCTTGCAAAAATGCAAAGTTTGAATGCATTTAAGGCTGAATGAGACAGCTGAAATTGCTGATAACCAGCTGAATGAAGCTCAAATGAGCTGAAATTTAGCTAAACTTAAAACATTTGCTGAAAAATTTGAATTGTTGAAGTTTAGTGTTGCTTAAAGTTCTTAAACTTGAATACATTTGTTGAAAATATCTGAATTGTTGAAATGCCATTGTACAAAATTGCTGAAAAAGTGTAATTTAGCTGAAAAGACTGCTTAAAGTTGTGAAAAAAGCTAAAGAACAGTGTAAAAGCTTCATCTAAGCTGAAATGTGTAAATACAGCTAAATCAGTGAAAGACAGACTGAAAAACATCTGAATAAAAGTTAAAGTTGGCAATGATAAAACCTCTAAAATGGTTGAAACCTGCATCTGAAGTTTCAACTAAGCTAAACTAAAAAATGACAGTAAAATCAAACAGGGCCAGGAAGAGACTAAACAGTTGAACATGGCTGGAACCTGATTTAATCCAGATGAACTTAAGCTGAAATGACGTTGAAATGTCACAAAAAGCAGAATCTTTTATTAAAAGTTGAAGTTTAAGCAGAAATGTTTTAAATAATTTAGTGAAAGAGTTTATCTCAAGCTAAATTACAGCTGAAGAACCAACAGTAGCAGAAATATTTGAAATATTTGAAATTTAGGGAAGCTTAGTTTAATTTCAGTTCAAGAGTTTCTTCTTGAAACATGACGGCTCCTCCTTCATGGAAAACCTTCACAAACATTTAGAGACAAACTGAAACTCGCTGACTGCAGCTTGTTGCAGCTCAGCGAGATACTGGACAACAACCAGGTTATAAAATAAAAGAAATCTGAGTTTTAGTAAAGTCTTCAGACGCGTATCAACATTGCAATGGATTCTTCACTGATGGAGCATGATAGCATGGGTTTTAAGAACATTTGGCTGTTTATTATCATGGTAGCAGCATATGAGGGTCTTTGAGGATTTTAAAAAGAACTGATCACAACAGACTGATGCTCCTTAATGCCACCAGAATCACAGCAAAGCATCTTAGCACTTTGTTTCATCCTGATTTGATCAGAGAACGCTGACAGGGCTCAGGATGTGATCATAACATGGTGAGAGTCAGTAGTGTTATGGGTCGTGTGTAGTGCATGTTATTCCAGCGTGAAGGGACCTTCATGCAAATGTTTAACCATTTAAAAATTAGTTAAAAGAATATTTTAAAACATTTTTGACCGAGAGATTATTCTTTCTTCCTGTTTTATCAGGATCCCGTTGCATCACGATACCAAAAAAAGCTAAAATATACAGGAGATAAAACCCCAACATAACTGTGTGTGTGTCCTGTGGGTGAACTGAAAAGCGTATTTATACATAAAACACTCAATAAAAGAAAAATGCATTCAAGAGTCTTTCTTCTTCTGGTGATTCTGCAAAAAATCTTAAAATCCAGCATATGCAGGACCATAATAGTCCAAGCTACAACCAGGTTAGTTGATGGTAGAATTATAAATCAGCCACTTATTTTGCATTAAATGTCTGTCAAACAGAGAACCTTCAATCCAGAGCTTTTTACAAAAACCCAAATCAGAATCATGTCTGACTTTGGATCGTTTAGCTCAGCTCAACAAAACTTCGTGATGTTCTGTCAAGAATAAGCTGTAAAACAATAGGAAACAAATGAACAAGATGCAATATGCAAAAGAAAAAAACAATAAAATGTAAATTAAAAACAACAATAAAATAAGGGGAGGACGATAAAACATTTTAAGGAGAAGCGATAAATGTGAAAACCTGCGAGAAGAGGAGATAAACACACATGATTTGATGTGAGAACGGCTGCTGTTATTTTACTGCTGTTTGACTCATTCCAGGAAATAATCGGCCTAAAAATATACAAATCTTTTTATGGCATATGTGGCTTTTTTGTATGAGCACATTAAGGATGTCTGCTTCATAGTTCCTCTCCTTTCAGGAGAAGAAGAACACAGAAGTTATTTGAAGTTTTTTTTGCAGCTCTGTTGTAATTTCTTCCATCTCTAAAGGGTTTCTCTGATTTGCTGACTTTCCATTTAGCAACCCAAACATCCTCTGGTGTGTTTGGCTCCCAAAAGCAGCGCGTACAGTTTAATGTACTAATTAAGTGCCCAGATGCTGACGTGTAATAATCTGTTGACACTTGGGGCTACATGGTGGTTAAAATTATATGTGATGGTACACTCCTGCTTTTATGGTGTGTGGTTTGGAAAATTATAACAATGCAATAATATACCTCCCTCCCCCATAATGCATTGCACCGAGGCCGGATGTAGGCATGGGCAAGGGGGGGCATTGCCCCCAAATTTCATGACTGCCCCCCCCCCCAAATGCAATTGCATGCAGAAATACCAAATTTCAAAAATATTTCAGTGAAAAATTGTCAAAGTGAGCGCTCTCTTCCATTTGTCCTCATTCAAAATAGCTACTGATGAATGACACAAAGAAAGAAAAACAAAAAACACAAAAAAGAACAAAAAACACAAAAAGGACAAACAAAAAACAAAATAAAAAAGAACAAATAAAAACAACAACAAAAAACACAGAAAACAAAAAAAAACAAAACAAAAAACCACAAAAAACCACAAAAAGAACAAAAAAACCAAAACAAAAAACACACAAAAAACCACAAAAAGAACAAAAAACAAAACAAAAAACACAAAAAGAACAAAAAATATACAAAAAGAACAAAAAACAAAACAAAAAACCACAAAAAGAACAAAAAACAAAACAAAAAACCCAAAAAGAACAAAAAGCACACAAAAAGAACAAAAAAACAAAACAAAAAACATAAAAAGAACAAAAAACAAAACAAAAAAACATAAAAAGAACAAAACAAAACAAAAAAACCCCAAAAAGAACAAAAAACAAAACAAAAATCACAAAAAGAACTAATAACACTAAACAAAAAAAAAACACAAAAAGAACAATAAAACACAAAAAGAACAACAACAAAAAACCACAAAAAGAACAAAAAAACACAAAAAAGAACAAAAACACAAACATAACAAAAATAAAAAAGCACAATAAAGAACAAAACAAAAAACACAATAAGAACAAAAAACAAACACAAAAAAGAACAAAAAACACAAAAATAACAAAAATCAAAACAAAAAAAAAAACCACAAAAAAATACCAAACACAAAACCAAACCAAACCTAACCAGATGAGGTCAGCCTCAACAGGGCATCACCAGTGTCCTACTTGTTCCGTCCCAAGCCGGGTAAATGCAGAGGGTAGGGATCAGATATGAACATAAATCTATGGATAGAGGAACTGATATGATGATGTCATAGTTTTTGATGCTTTTAAGGGATTGGAGGGATGTGATGACCAAAACATTCTTAGCATGTCCAGACTGGCCCCCCTGATATTCTACCTGCCCCCCTTACTTGGGCTGGCTAGATCCGGCCCTGCATTGCACCCACAAACACATACCCTGTGCATCGTTGCAGCTCTCCACCCCCCCCCCCTTCAGTTTGTTCTGGTTTTCATTTCTGAGTCCACAGCAGGTGCCATAGAACCATCTCCTGCCTTAATGCTGCTCCCATTCCCCTGCTCAGGACATTATTGATTGATAGAGTACAATTATGTAACCTGCTATGCATATCCTCCCACCAGTTATTAGTGTAATTTCCTTTATTACGCCCTCTGTGAACTCTGAGGGAACACGGCGAGCTAAAAGCTGAGTCTGTCTTTGTCTCGGGGCTGCTGAGTTCGAAAGTCCTGACCTGCGACTCTAACGTGTCACAGCTGCCAGAGTCATTTAACCAAGACAATGACATGATGTGAAATGACAGCATGCTTCTGTCTTTTCTGTGTCTTGTGTCTTACCAGGGATGCTGTCACAGCTTGTCATGTAAACTGAGCCCTGTGATGAAATCCTATTAGGGCATTCATCTCACACAATAGGAAAAAAACGGCCCAGAATATGATTTTTAATGACACTAGAAACAAATTTATAATCATCTTGAAATTTAAGCTGGTTGAAGTTTAGCCTAATGATGGGGAAATGACTGGATGGTGTTCTCCTAGTGCAGTATATTCCAGTTTTCTTTCCACAGAACAAAAACATGCATTTTAATTTAATTGTTCATTCTGAATTAGGTCGTGGGTTCGCGTCCCGGCTCTGCGGCCTCTCTGCGTGGAGTTTGCATGTTCTCACCGTGCGTGCGTGGGTTTCCTCCGGGTGCTCCGGTTTCCTCCCACAGACCAAAAACATGACTGTCAGGCTGATTGGGCTGGTAAATTGTCCTTAGGTGTGAGTGGGTGTGTGGTTGATAGTTTGTCTCGTTCGTCTCGGTGTGGCCCTGCGATGGATTGGCGACCCGTCCAAGGTGTCCCCGCCTCTCGCCCCTTGACCGCTGGAGATAGGCACCGGCTCCCCCGCGACCCTCTGTGGAGGATGAAGCGGTTTCAGAAAATGGATGGATGGATTCTGAAATGTGAGCGTGCATGTCTTGTGTTAACATCGTGTGTTTCTGCTATGGGACAACGGGACATTATACCCACAGAACTAAAACACCTTCCAGAGGTGTCCAAACTTTTCAAAGGCAAGGGCCAAAATCATCAAGTTAAAAGTCCTCAGGGGCCTCAAAATTTAGATTTTTTTATTCAAGAAATGCAAAAAAAAGAGTATTTATTGTCAATTTTGTTAATTTGTACTGAGTGCAACATTTTAATGAACAGTACACAATATTTGCTTTCTTTTAGAAAAGTATTTTGTAAAGACAAACATGGGTCAAGTCCTCCGCATCAGATTTCTTGGATTTGATTGGTCGATTGTTTTCTAGTTTTTTGGTCCTAAGAAATAATTTGAGTTCGTATTTATTCCAAGTTTCTTGCACGATGCACAAGTGTGCTTTGTAATAAAAGTCAATGAGGGTTGGAGGTTTTATTTATCAGGACATTAAATTGAAAATATTGAATAATAAAAGATGGATTTAACCTTTAACATCAAAAAGGATTTATAGTACAACTGTGTTGTTCTGTCTCACTTTAGTAAAAATCTGAACCTAAAAATGTTAAAAAGTGCATCATCAGCCTGCTGGAAGACTAAATTCTACCATTCTTGCAATCCAAGCGAGGGCCACACAAAATCACTCCGAGGGCCGCCCTTTGGACCTGCCTGCCTTACATCTTACTGGTTGTGAAGCTGTGATGTCATCATCTTCCTAAAGATCAAACCACTGTAATGAAAACAAGATCAAAGCATTTGTAAAGATTCTTGATTTTTATCATCAAAACTGTTTGGTTCTGGAGATTTTCTAACCAGCTTAAAAAGATAAATTCAGAGAGTTTTGTTACCATTACAGAGAGTACGATTTTAATAGCGCAGACCCACCTTTACGACGTCTTGGTTTTCTCAACATCGATGGATGCAGAGGACTGAAATCCAGCCTTTAGATCTTAATGCATGTGTTGGTTGCTGAAAGGCTCTGCAGCGCTTTGAGTTTTCCACAATTTTTTTTTTTTTACATTTAACAGAAATTACAGCAATCTTTACAAACACATACATCCCTCTTTTAATTCACTTGACTGTTTAATTTCTGTGTGAACTGAATCAACTTGTTTTTTTTTTTCCTGCAGGGAGAAAATGAATGCATCCTTAACATCAAACCTCCTCAAACAACAATACGCCGTGTCCCAGAGTAAACTGTGTTCCACCTGCAGGATGAGTGATGGTCAGAGAACAGTCTGACTACCATCAGCTGTACACGCTGTACAGTGTGGCTGAACAACAATCTGTGTGTGTGTGTGTGAGTGAGTGAGTGTGTGAGAGAGAGAGAGGCTGAATCATCAACCAGCAAAGTGAACATAACAAGTTTATCTTTTATCACATGACAACTTGTCACATGGGACTAGTTACATTTACTCAGTTACATTTACTTGACTAACTTTTTGAAAAAATTTACTTTTATGAGTGGTTTTACTTCACTGTAACTTTTACTCTTACTTGAGTATTATTTTTGTTAAGTATCACTACTCCTACTTGAGTAAAATCTCTGAATCCTCTTCCTAGTGCAAGTAAATTTACAGAAAAACGAACATGTTTTACCAAAAATACACCAGACACACCTACACTTTATTAAAGGAGACCACATGTTTCTGCAACAGCTTTGTTTTCCTACTCTCATTTTCTAGCTAGCCATCTTTATCTAGCTAGCTAGCTAGCTTGCGCAAAAGCTAGACATATCTAGTTAGCTACATAGATAGCTGCGTAGCTAGATTTTTAGCCACATAGCTAGCTCTACTGTAAATGTTGTATTATATTTTAAAAATATATTTGAAAAGTGTTTCTTCTGCTTAAAATGTGATGTTTAGACATCATGTTATGGATGTAGCTATCAGTGTTTTTCATTTTAGCCTTTAAGAAACAAGAATTTCCCCCAAAACTTTATATTTGTCTGTCTGATGACATCATTTAAAAAAAATCAGATGGATGTTACTCAGTACTCAAGTAGATTTTTACCAAATACTTTTTTACTCATACTCAAGTATTTTTTGGACAGCAATTTTTTACTTTAAGTAAAAATATGTTGAAGTATTGCTACTCTTACTTAAGTACATTTTTTGGGTACTCTACCCACTCTGCATGGGAGGTAACCAAATTGATTTGTCTTTTATTTGAATTCCAACCAATAATTTACTAAGCAATTATTTTTTTCTGAGTACAAATGGAATCCATGGGCGTAAAAAGAAGGGGGTCCGGGGGGACGTGTCCCCTCCACTTTTCCAAAAGGCAAGTTTTAGTCCCCTGCAGGTTTTAACAAAATAAAAAAAAAAGTATCCTTGAATGCACCATTATTCCACTTACAACAGGAGCATTTCTAAAACTAATACTCAGTAATAGATCAATTTAATAACGTTTAAATACCTGAGGCTGACATTTTTTTTATATAAACATGGCTCATTCTTCTCCATGAGGTCCTGTCAGCATAACCCTCTCTGTGTAAACACGGCTTGTCATCAGATCGGATGGGTTTGGGCATGAAGCCATTGGCCTGTGAGGTCTGTGTTATTGTGGTGAATGAACACTCATACACACACACACACACACACCCTTATGACTCATCCAGTGTCTGTATTTAGTTATTTGGCTTTGAGTTGTTCGGAGAATGTTCTGTTCAGACAGACACACCCAAAACACGTGGCTTTGTGAGAGGGTTCATACGAGGATTCATCCAGTTGCAACAGGAATCATTTTAGATCCACAAGCGTCAAACTGGCACACTTGTAAAAACACATCTTTTGAACCCCAATCTGAAGCCATTTAAGGTCAAAACGAATGTTCACATTGTTTATTGCGGACACTTTGTTCTAAAACAGTAGTCAGGAAACGCTTTGCGTCACAGTTTTGTACGAGAAAACGTTCCCACAGGCCTGTGGGGGGAGGAGGAGGGGGGGGGGGG
>SSNR01000010.1:1768959-1803612 GCA_006937965.1 Callopanchax toddi | reverse complement strand
GGGGGGGGGGGGGGGGGGGGGGGGGGGGGGGGGGGTAATCACACACATCAAATAACACAATAAAGTGCATCACATAAAAGTTAATAAGTGCACGTAGAAATCAAACATAGTGGTTAAACTCTATAATTGTCACACTGAAATATAAATAATTATAGTCATCGTTTCAAGGTAAAATACCCTGCAGAACAATAAAAATGTGCACATCCAGTTTTTTACTGAAACTTTCTTCTTCTTGCTGCCAGGTACCAGTTGATTCATGGACCAGGACCAGGACCAGATCCGGTCCATGTCCCAAGGGTTGAGGATGTTCTTAAACATCGTCAAAAGCCTTCATTCACTACGTTGGGAACAAACTGTAACCAGATCATCCCTGATTTCATCAGTCTGAACGCTCTGCTGTTTATTCAGCCCATAAATAGACTCCATGTGAGGGTCAGAGATCCACAAGTACCGCATGAGCTGTTCCTAAAATAATGTCAAACATTCACGCAAAACATTGAGTCAAATAACCCGCGGTTTCAGAAAAGCAACAGAAGCAATATCCCTAAAACTGAATTAAATGGGAAACTACAAAATCTTAAGTCTTTAAAACAATCTAGTATATAGAAACCGAACCTTTTATTGGCCAATATTAACTAAAAACTAATAATCTGTTTTATTTTGTTAATTAATTGTATAAGATTATAACAATAAACCATAATTAAAGGGATTCTTCCCACCTGTAGATCCTCCACCAGAGGGTAGAAGACACGTATAGGACTGAATATGGCAGCTTTTCAGTAAAAGTACTAATACCAATTTACCAATACTCCACTCGACTGCTTTAGGGCCAGAAGTGGTTTGTGCACTAGTCCAGTGGTTCCCAACCTTTTTTCCAAGGGACCCCTATTTTACCTGTCAATTTATTGGGCGACCCATGCATTTTATTTAATATTAAGGTCAGAATAAATGAATTTAGCAAACGTTAAATTTAAAAAATATAATGCATTTTTAACCCCTCAAAGTGGAGAGGCCCAGGCGACCCCCTGAGAGGCTTTGGCGACCCCTAGTGGGGGACGGGACCCCCAGGTTGGGAATCACTGCACTAGTGGTTCCCAAAGTTGTGGTCGTGACCCCACTATGGGTCCTGAAACAACAATTTGGGGTCCTGGGATGTTCTCTGAAAGTGAATTTAAAATCCTTGCTAATACCATGTATTTGCCCCTACAAACTGTTACAAGCAGTTGAATAAATATAGTATAATAGTTGCAGATGTTTGTGGTGTCATTATGTCCTTGTTTAATCAGTTTATTAGCAGTGTTTGTATATTCTGCCAGTGATGGTTGGGGTCACGAGTCCCTGCCACTGTCATTTTGTGGGTCAGAAGCCAAAAAGTTTGGGAACCACTGCACTAGTCCACAAGAAGGTAAAAGTTATGGTTTGTGATTTATTCCTGTCTTCTTTAGCTGTTTTTTTTAGGCCCGAGCAGCAAAGCGCTGCGAAGGCCTCTTGTAATTCCTCCGTTTATTTTTCTTTCTCCCGGCAAAAATAAATTGGCTAGTTGGAGGCCTTAACAGATTCAAAAACTCACCAAATTTGGGGGATTTGTAGAACCTGGTGAAAATTTACGTATCTTAAGGGTGTCGCAAAAGTCGCCAAAAATTGGCCCAACAGCGCCACCTAGAAAATGAAAAATCACCCTCCCCATTGACCCTATTTCACAGTAGAGTTATGAAATTTAGTACACTTGTAGAACCTACCAAGACGCATGAAAACGTCTCTTACCATCATGGTCCATATCAAACAGGAAGTCGGCCATTTTGGGTCAAACATGCTATTTTTGGGTCATTTTGGCTGTTTGGAGGGTCTGCAGCTGGTCATACTGCACGTAGAGGTTTTGATTGATCGACTTGATTTTTGGTGATTTTGCTGATAAAGCATGGGGAAGCTTAAGTTTTGAAAATTGGGAGTTTTCGTTAATGTTCAGGGGGCGGGGCCAGGCCTCAAACTTGGGCGACTCGCCAAAAAAATACAAGTTGCTATTTAAATTGGTCATTGAAAATCATGGAGTGATGAAACTTGCTGTGCTGGGTCATCATACAACCCCTAACAACATGCATCCATCAATTTTTGTTTTTCATTTTATATTTTATAACAGCATCAATATTTAAAGTCATTTATATAAGTTTGGAGTAATTTTGGAGCTTGAGATTAAAATAATCTCTAATACCGGCTTGATGCATTTAATTCCACAATTAAAGAAGCACAAAACTAATCAGTTTTTTTGTTCTGCCTTTACTTTTAGCTTTTTGTTCATACCGTTTAAACCCCCTTCTAAAACATGCCTATTCATGTATGAGGCATGGCTATTAGCGGAGCACATTAATAACAATGCTCCACGGCTCTCATTGTCTCCCAAACATAATTGTATTATCCATCATGCCCCGTTTAGCTCTGACACACATGGAAACATGGCTGGGTAGTCTCACGCCCGACCAGCAGCGTCACCGCGGATAATGTTTAATTATCATCATTTGATTGAAATAATTTCAAACAAACTGACAATATGTGTGAGTTAATGATTATTCATAAGAAGGCTCAGGAGTTAATTGTGCTTCATGAGTTTGGATCTGGATGTGGAAGGGATGACCAGACTGGTGGAGAACGGAGGGGGGGGGGGGGGGGGGGGGGGGGGGGGGGGGGGGGGGGGGGGGGGGGGGGGGGGGGGGGGCGGCTAATGGAAAACCATTGCAGCTGATGATCTGTCGCTGACTCATCTGATGATGTTCACAGACTGGACTTGTGCTTGATTTTCACTCCATCAAGGAGCCAAATGAGGCAAAAAGATCAGAATCTGATCATTTATTACAGAACTGAGTCGTTTTTCTGCTGAATGAAACGATATTCTCAAGTCCGAACCTCATTTAACTTCCTGCATGTGTGAATAAAACGCACACGGGTAGAAAATCAATTAGCCAAGTCTGATTATACACTTTAAATTGGTGCTATAAATCATTTAAGGTAGATCATCACGACAGCACATCATCCAAACCACTGATTAACGTTGAACTTCCAATTTATTTGACTGTATTTTAATTTAGCCATCGAATGTATGAACATATAACCGCATACATGTGGAATAAAGTTCAATCTGTGTCATTTAAAAGGAAACAAAACCAATTTATGAGCTAATTTATGTTTATGTTTGTTCAATTAGCAGACGCTTTTATCCAAAGCAACTATCAGTTAAGCTAACATGCATGTTGGTGGCTCATGGGAGGAGACTGGAGTACAAGGAGAAATACTGCGCATGTGTTAAGAGAACATGCAAACTCCAGGTACACTGTAAAATAAAAAATGTTACTAAACAAATCATATTTAGATGAAATAATACAGATAAAAGCCAAAGCAGACAGAGCCTTTTCATCTGTAGCTCCAAGGCGTCTGTATTACTGTGGTAAACACGGTTTGTTCAGTAAAAATGTTTACGGTTCACAGGATTTTTTACTGAATTTTTCTGGTGACCACAGCTGCCAGGTTTTTTACTGTAAAAATTAAAAATTTTTTTTTACACTGTAGGAGGGCTGCAGCTGGGAATTGAACCTGTGACCTTTATGCATCCATGGCAACACTGCTGCTAACTGCGCCATCAAGCAGCACCAATTTACTTTAGAAAATACATGTTCTAATACGGTAATTCAAAATAATTATCGTTTATTTTTTTCAACATGATCATTGTTGGACTTCATGAACAAAAACTACATCCATCCAGGCATCCTCTGCTTCCTCTCAGGGACTGGATCACAGCGAGGACAACCTGAGCAGGAATCCCCAGACCTCATCTCTCCACTTCATGGCTACGACTCATCCAGTCTGAATTAAACTGATAATAAGAGTCCAGGATCTGACCTCTTTTTCACTTGAACACGTCCAAAACACCTCCACGGGTCTTCAGAAGGAACCAGCTCAGCTGTCAATGCCAAGGAGCAACGACTCTGATGAATACTCATCCTCCTCCTGCCCTATCCGGTCTTCTTCGAGGAAGATCATTTCAACCATTATCCTCATGATCTCATTCTGTTTCTCACTCATGTCAGCATCTTTGTTAAAGAAGTCCCATTCTGCCTCAAGTCAAGACCCTGATTTACATGAACGCACCCCACCTGGTGCCAAAGTTCATTCCCACCCTGAGTTCCACCATCTCTAACAGGAAACCACAGCTTTAGACTTGAAAAAGAGTCAGAACCAATAAGATACCAGGTCTCATGAGTTCATGTGCAGCATCCTCAACTAAAGTCACAGAAAAACGAGCAGCAAGCCAAACACCAGTCAACCATATCACGTCACTCTGAGCTCTGTTGTGTTTTCTGTCGGGTCTGTTCCCCTCATCTCTTCATGTCCTGGCAGAAAAAAGAGCAGTCTTCATATTCTGGAGACTCCTGGTGTTCCTGCCTCAGGCTCTTGTCTAATTTATTCTCCACATCCGTGGAACCAACTCTAGACCGGGTCATGATTGTTGGCCTGACTGCTAAATTATCTGTGCAAATTTGCTACTGATTTGTGGTATGGTGACTAATTGATGTGCAAAAAAGCATAAACTGGGACAAACACATGAGGGCAAAGGTTCTTTTCTATTCTATTCTATTCTATTCCAAATGCACTGAGCAGACGATTCCTTTCATTCTGACCCTGATTTCGTCTTAATCAATGCTCTCACATTTTCTTTTCTTTATTCCAAATGAAATATTTATATCATCTGAATTCTTGTTTTGAACATTCTCTCCATCTTGAGTTCCTCCTCTTCTGTTTTGCAGCAGGGCATCTTGAAACTGCAGAAAGATGCCCCTGTAACTTTTCTGTAAGCGTTTCCTCCCACCTTCCTTTACGCACACGCCCACACACTCATGCACTAACATTTTAACGCAGTATATCTCTAAGTGCTGGGTTAGATTTCAGGCTAAGCCATTCCTCACTGTCAGTAATGCACATAACTCCAACACAGAATCTGAGCTGATGGGTAACACGATTACTCATTATGCCTTTCCATGAAGGGGGAAACGAGATTAAAAGTTGCCCTTTTACATCTTATAGTGAACAGCAGCCCAGCACATGTTGGACCGTGTCAGAAGTTGGCAGCTCACAGCAGAGTGCAACTCATAATCCATCTTGATCTAATTAGGATGGCACTGCTGATTTTTTTCTTCTTTTTTTTTTTGCTGAAATGTTATTTAGATGCTGCCACAGGAATGCAAGGAGGCTTTTTTGGTTCAGACGATGCATCCGCACTTTTAGCTGACTAAGCTCAAATGGATTGAGTACATGCCAGCGCTGGCTACAGTTGGTAAGAAATGGAAAGAGACCAGTGTGGGGTATTTTTCTAAACTTATGAGGGTAATATCTTCTAATAAAAAGAAAAAAATAAGGTAACTTGTGATGGTGAGACACTAACGTAACAGACAGAAGCGAGGCTGGATGTAGACATGGGCAAGGGGGGGGCAGTGCCCCCTCAAAATCCATGACTGCCCCCCAAACGCAATTGCATGCAGAAATACCAAATTTCAAAAATATTTCAGTGGAAAATGGGAAGGATAATCCTTATATCCACTGCTATAACCACCAACTGCACTTGACAGTGGTCCTTGCAATGCAAGCAGAGCCATGTGCAAAAACCTTCTTTGATCTATCAGGATCACTGCACTAATTTTTTTCATTCAAATAAAAATAAAAAAAATAAAAAGTAATATAAAACACAAAAGATAGGTTTAATACAAATATAAGATAGATTAAAAAAACCTAAAAGACAAAATAGAAAGCTTCAACATATAAGATTAAAGAAATAAGATTAAGATAACATTAAAAAATTAAATAAATAATCTAAAAGACAAAAATAAGGGTTAAATAGATAGATAAGACTAAAAAATAAAGATAAAAATAAAATCAAATAAGAGACAAAAACAAATGACAAAGAAGGAAAGAAAAACAAAAAAGTACAAAAACAATACAAAAAGAACAAAAAAGCACAAAAAACATAAAAACATAAAATGAACAAAAAATCTAAACAAAAAAACACACAAAAAGAACACAAAAACACAAAGAGCAAAAAACACAAAAAGAGCAAAAAAAAAACACAAAAAGAACAAAAAAAACAAAGAGCAAAAAACACAAAAAGAACAAAAACACAAAAAGAACAAAAAAACAAAGAGCAAAAAACACAAAAAGAACAAAAAATCTTAAAAAAAATCTAAATAAAAAACACAAAAAGAACAAAAGATCTAAACAAAAAAACAAAAAGACCAAAAAAACACAAAAAAACAAAAAATCCAAACAAAAACACACAAAAAGAACAAAACATCTAAACAAATAACACAAAAAGAACAAAAAAATCTAAATAAAAAACACAAAATGAACAAAACATCTAAACAAAAAACCACAAAAACAACAAAAAATCCAAACAAAAAACACCTAAACAAAAAAACACAAAAAGAACAAAAAATCTAAATAAAAAACACAAAAACAACAAAATATCTAAATGAAAAAAACACACAAAGAGCAAAAAACACAAAAAGAACAAAAAACACAAAAATCTGCACACAGATAGTGAGACCCACAAAGAGATTTTCGTGCAGACAGATTTTGCATGATTCAACTTGTAACTCTAAGCCGTACAGCTCAACCTGAACAGAGATCCTGTTCAGATGCCTCTCAGTGTTTGTTGCATAATATCTGGACTTAAGCAGGAGTGTGTTTTCTCTGTGTGTGTGTGTGTGTGTGTGTGTGAGTTTGCACACTGGGGGGCACCGTTCTACAGTCCTTAAGAAGGGTTCTCAGTAGGTTTACAGTCACATTTCTTTCCTTTCAAATCAGAAAGAGCTGTTTCCTCACAGCGCTTTGTGTTTACCTGTGAAATAGGATATAGCAGAGTGAAGTTTGACTGTTGGTTAAACTTTGCATCCAGCTGTATTGAGCATCTGTCAGGTTAACTTTACATAAGCGCTCCTAAAGCTCGAAAAGATCATTTTTCTCTGCCACCAACGGCTCTCTAAGGAGTGTATAATCTACTTTATAGAGATCGCCTTGTCAAATACTTTTTCTATTTATCTTTATCTGCTGTGGTAATTTATTTAGACATTAAATTGCATTTATTGAGTTGTGTGACAATAACATAATTTGAATTAATAGATCACTGTGTATAGTTTTGCTGCTGCTTAAGAGCAGAATAATTTATGAAGCAGGGTTTTTTTCTATTCAAGCCTAAGTTTACTCATGAATCTGACAGAGCCGCTCTAACGGCCCCCGCATCTTCTGTCGCTTTTATGTTGAGCTGAGAGCAAAAAAAAAAACCATAAAATAAAAAAGAAACATCCATGGAGAGGCAATCTAAGCATTTGGTTTCATCTGGAAAAATACAAAAGCTTTTCAAATTCAGAAACACAGACTGGAGTTAAATCAGTGAGGGGTCAGTCTGGGTAGCCTGTGCTGAACGTTTAGTTTGAAGTTGTCGTTTAAAAAGTGATTTGAGTCTTTATGTGCTGCTTTGGATAACGGATCATATTCTGTGCAGAAGGACACGAATTCACGAGTTAAATGTCAAGTCCCCCAAAACGGCTGAGAAGTCGTTGGGAGCATAAATGAGAGACGGATTCAGAATCAGAGTTAATCCATTAAATGACCAAAAAGATAAGTTCATAGTGAGGTTGTGGTGGTTTTTCATTGTGATGGCGGCGTATCAGAGTCCTGGGTTGAAACATGGTGGCAGCACGTTAGTAAAACATGGCCTGTGTGCATCAGTGTGGCTTGATAGTGGCTGGTCATACAGTCAGATCACGGATGGTTGTTGGGTCTTAGCGATGTCTGCATATTAAAACCACAGTGGTGGTTTATGATCATCCTGCCATGTGCTTAGAGGTCCTGGGTGGAGTTTATGGGACGGTGGTGGCAGCCTGTCCCTGATGCGGGGCCTGTTTGCTCTGGTTGTGCAGAATTCATGAGGCTACAATCCATCCTGCAGTAGCATTGTGCTAACATGATATCATAGCTGATCCAGCCTGAGCCTCACTCACTCATCCAGAGGTTTAAAGATCAAAACGCAGCCATGATTCCTTCAGACTGAATCCCAGAACAGTAACAGGTCTATGATTTCATGAGTGAATTATTAGGTGTCGTCACAGAACTCTGCTAAGGATGTGCTGAGTTCATGTCTTAATTGACTGAATTTGACCTTGTTGTGTAATTAAAAGAATCCAGAGTCACTTTGTGTGTCGGTTTCTCCACAAGGAATCTACACTGCAAAAACTGATTTCTAATAAAGTAAAACAGCCTTGTTTTTAGACATTTTGACTTATTTTTATCTAAAAAGAAAATATATTCTTACAGCCCTACTTGAAATAGACCAAATTTTCTTAAATATGGTCACATTTTCTAGATTTGAGCAAATAAATCTGCTAATGGGGTAAGCTAAATTTGCTTGGCTAGATTCCTTAACAATAGCAAAATGTTCTGCATTTAGAACAATTCACTAGTTTTAAGGAATCTAGACAAGCAAATTTAGCTTACCCCATTGGCAGATTTTTTTTACTCAAATCTAGAAAATTTGACCATATTTAAGATGAATTGGTCTATTTCAAGTAGGGCTGTAAGAATATATTTTCTTTTTAGATAAAAATAAGTCAAAATGTCTAAAAACAAGGCTGTTTTACTTTATTAGAAATCAGTTTTTGCAGTGCAAGAGTTCAGAGTCAAAAAGAAAATGAAGAAAGTTGTAAAGCCTGAAGGAGCATTGTGCTGATTTCATCAGACGTTATTAAAGTCTGCAACAATACGATTTGACAATAAAAAAAAAGAGATTAATTCTGTCTACTCAGGATTATAAAGTACAGGTCTACCTCTGTGTTCTGTCTGGTTTCTATAGCAACATCATCTCCCTTTTATATTCTATCGTTTAAAGTCGTCAGTACTGTGTATTTCAGCACAGGAGCTAAAGAAAGTGAATATTCATTTTATTATTATTATCTTTGTAAACATTTTTCTCTTATTACTGAACTTTAATCAACTTATCAACCAACAGATGCTCCAAGTTTGGACCCTTTTTGCTGCACTTGTGTGCGTATTCTTTGAAAAGTTCCACTAACTAGTCCTTTCTCATAGTTTTTCCACTCTGTGATTCTTTCTGGTTTTTTCTTTCTTACTTAACAGAGAGAAAATGAGGAACCAGAAGCGCTGGCTCAGCATAGCTGGTCTTTATTGTTGGCAGGAGCGACATCATAGAATGCACCACGCAGCGGGGAGACACTTAAACTGTGAGTTACTCGACTTCCCTCCGATCCCCGAGGAACTTCCATTCCACAGGAGTGGAATTTGTGAAATTCCACTCACTTTGTCTGCATGAAGAATGTGCAGCAGTTGTATTTTGGTGTGTCACATATATGTAGATGCATTTCTACATGTTTAAAACAGCAGAAAACCACGCCAGTCTACGGCACTCATTTTGTTTTCATTATGCCGTCAGAAGATGACACCCTGCCCTGTAGTTTTGCCTAAACTTTAAATGAGCTCTGCGTGTTTCTGAGCTGCTGTAAACTGATACTCAGAAAGCTGAAAATGGAGAGAAATTACAGAGATATTTGCCTGAAGTGACGTCTAATTTGTTCCATGACAGGTAAGAAGTAAGACGTTGAAACTGTTTTTGGAACTGTTTTTTCTAAGACATCCTTTTTTTTTCTTTTTTCCTGACAGCTCATTTTTGTCAACACCCTGTGTGTAATAACTTTATTAGCAGCAAATGTTCCTTCCTTCTTTATTTCCATCAATTTGCACTGCAATAACTGATTTCTGATGAAGTAAAATAGCCTTGTTTTTAGACATTTTGACTTATTTTTGTCTAAAAAGAAAATCTATTCTTACAGCCCTACTTGAAATAGGCCAAATCTTCTTAAATATGGTCAAACTTTCTAGATTTGAGCAAGAAAATCTGCCAATGGGGTAAGCAACATTTGCTTGTCTAGATTCCTTAAAAAATTGCAAAATTTTCTGCATTTAGAACAATTCACTTTAAGTAAATTATGGTTTTACTTTTTAGAGTGTAAGAATATATTTTCTTTTTAGACAAAAATAAGACAAAATGTCTAAAAACAAGGCTATTTTACTTCATTAGAAATCAGTTATTGCAGTGTATGGAAACATAACACTGCAAAAACTGATTTCTAAGAAAGAAAATAACCTTGTTTTTAGACATTTTGACTTATTTTTGTCTAAAAAGAAAATATATTAAATATTAATGTCTAAAAACAAGACTATTTTACTTTCTTAGAAATCAGTTTTTGCAATGAAGTTAGCATTTTTTTTAAATTAATGATTTAATTCTAAATCAAAGTGTATAAAAATAGTCAATTTGGATTAAAAAAGTAAAAAAGAAGATACATTAAAAAAACTTTCACACACAGAATTTCAAAATTCACTCTGATTTTTTTCTATTATATTTTACGACAAAATCTATAAACGTAATACTACTAATGTGCTGATTTTCTGATATTTTATCAATGATATTAAAATTAACAGACAAAAAAGGAAATAATTAAATTTGACATTGAAAAAAATGCACACACAAAAAAAGTTTAATTGATGTTTATTATGACATAAAAGTTGTAGGAGAATAAAACATCTTTATATAATCTGAAAAGGCGTTTATTGGATTTGATACTGATTTAAATGATGTCACTGGCTCTGTAAAGATAAGACTTTAGGACTGATCACAGTTCAGCTCTGACCGAAGTCTTCATGGATTTAAACTGATGTCTTTATTGAAACGACTCCCTTGTGATTAGAATAGGATCACATTATTCATGCTAATTTAACTGGAACAGACGAGACAACATCTCCATAATCTGTGTGAGATGAGAATATATCAGTGAGTGTGAATCTGCGTTGGATTTAATCAGGTAAAGTTTGTGTTTAATGTGTGTAAAATCATAAAAACTCATAAATACACTCACATATGAAACCAATGAAAGCCCATTATTTTCATTTGATGCATCCTAGATACATTTTTGACTTTTTAACCAAAAATAAACAACATATTAAATACAAACAACCTGAAAAGACCTCAAAGTGACAGTCAGACAGCTCAAAGATACAGATAAATGTTTTGCTGGTCTCTAAATATAGTTACAGATCGATGCAGTTGGGAAGAATCTCCATTATAACGAGCAGGATGGCAACTGAAGGCAGATATCTGAGGATGTCAAGTATTTCTGTGGTGTCGTCGGGTAAATATAGTCTGTAACAGGAACCAGTGCGTGGCTGGAGATCTGCAATCAGACAGCCTGGAAGGATTCCTTCTGCCCCGCGCCGAGACGACCTTTAAAACTGCCTGGTGAGTACGAAAAAACCGGTAGAAACATGTAAAAGGTGTATAGAAAAGTAAAGATATTAGGAAAATACTGTCCATTTTTATTTTATTTGTTTGGTCATTTAAAAAATAAAGAAGAAAAAAATGAACACAATAAAAGAAATATAAAATGTATTGGTGTCAGCAGAATCATCCATCAAAACTATGGACCAATTATTAATTAAGTCAATTAATAATGAACAAATACCTGTGTAGATTATAAATCTGTACTTCGCTCTATAAGTACTCAGTTATCTCTGCTTTAATTAAAAGCATGTTGAGTCAATCGTTTCCATCCATCAGAATTTACAAACAACTGGTTTCCAGCTTTAACTGGTCGCCTAGTGAACCAGACCGTCTCATTGGAACCTCTGCAGCCCCCGATTGGTCCGGTCAGTCTCGTACCGGGCCAATCACAACGCTTAAACGGGTTGGAGGGCGGGATTAACCGATGACATCAAAGCTCCGACTGTGAATTTAAACAATCATGGCGGCAGTTCGGGAACCGCGTTCGTTTGAAACGTCTTTATTATCAACTTTAGACGATTTAGATTTGAGATTTTCTTTAAAGTGATAATATGCAGTTTTGCTTGTTTTGGGCGCCCTCTGGTGTCCGTTTTAAATCACTGCATTACACAAGTTAGCATATTGTTTCAGCTTCTAAACGCCTAAATCTACCTGTTGAAATGTCTCCGCAGCCTTCATAGCTTTCTACAGGAGCGGTTATTTACTCCTTCAAAGAAATCAGCTGTGTTCAAGCAGGGAGAGATGGGAAAAATCAGGAATCATGAGCTAAAAACACTCCAGCGCTAGCATAACAGCTAGCCACTTTGGGTTAGCCTAACCCTCGTGAGACACGTGACTTCCTGGGTACCGTGACGGTGACGGGGATCTTGCAATTGTGGTATTCTGGATCTAACCACCAGATGGGGCTAAGTGACTTCTCATTAACTCTGTAAAGAGTCAATTTAGCACAGACTGGCTCAAGGAAAAGATTTAAAAATATGAAAAAGTTGCATATTATCACTTTAAGACGTGAACAGATGGAGGCACCTAAGTCTTTTATTTTGAAAGAGGATTTATTGGCCACTTTGCCGACGGGACACTGTTCCTGTTGGTGGTTCCTGTTTTTGCTAAATGAGTCTAGCGCTATCCAATAGCATGTGCAGACGGTTTGATTGACAACCGTTGATCCCGCCCCTATGAATGCGTCATTCCGTGGCCAGACTATAATCTACATATATAGTCTGGTTTACCAGGCTAGCCGCCTAAAGCAGTGGTTCCCAAACTTTTTGGCTTCTGACCCACAAAATGACGGTGGCAGAGACTCATGACCCAACCATCACTGGCAAAATATACAAACACTGCTAATAAATGAATTAAACAAGGATATAATGACAGCACAAACATCCACAACTATTATACCATGTTTAATCAACAGTTTGTAGGGGCAAATATATGGTATTAGCAAGGATTTTAAATTCACTTTTAGTTCTGGAGAACTTCCCAGGACCCCCATTTGTTGTTTCAGGACCCACAGTGGGGTCACGACCCCAACTTTGAGAATCACTGGCCTAAAGGATTGGACTCCATAATAAACAGTCCTGGACATCAACCAGAACTTCAAGTCTCTAGTAGAACAATCTCCCATGAGTGGAGTTAGGTTGATGCTCCTCTGGGACCCCCACAGTGAACTTCCTCACTCTTCATTCTTTGAATCAACATTGGGTCTGGTAGTGAAACAAATGACTCCATTAGTTTTTGTTTCCAGTGCATGGAGCTAAACCTGTTAATAAAAGCGTCCTTTAGTATTTGATGTTCCAGTTTAGACATATTTATTGAGGTTTTAAAGTCATGAAAGCACCTCTAAATAAAAAAGAAAACCCTCCATAACCTGATGTGACTCCCACACTGTTTCACTCTGTACTGTTTTGCACAGGTGTGTTATCTGTTAGACGTACTTGGATATACTTTTTACCTCGAGGCTGTCAACATATAAAAACACAGAGGGGTGTGGGGGGCTGCTGAGGGCGGGGGGGTTTGGGAGTATAAGGAGTGTTATCCTGTCGTCACAACAGTTTCTTTATGTCAATTTGATGTATATGAGCCCCAAGACTGGAAATACCAAAGTGAGCACCACCTTGATTGATGACAAGAACGTTTCTGACTCATTGGCATAAATGTTGATAGCAGAACGTCAGACACTTCACAAAACAGACACGGCACTGAGCGCTTTCCTCAGGAGGACACCGGCTGGAAAACAGCATTAACAGAACTCCTGGAGGTCTTTGCAAAATATGCAACCAAGTGTGGTTTGAATCAGGGTTAAGCAACCCCCTTACTGTCACCGGAGTGATCATCAGCCACCTACCGAATCCACAACTCTAAAATCAGACGCACTGAAAACAGTAAAGGAGTTTCTGTGATGTTTTGAAACATTTGCATTGGTTCTTCATTTTCTTGAGGGAGTAGCGTGGACCCAGGCGTCTGGAACGCTTCTCTGTTTAGTTTCCAGTTGAAAGGTTCTGAAATGTGAAACAACTCTGGGAGGCGTTGGTGACCAAACTGTGGATATGAGGATGAATTTAAAACAAACGGGGACAAAACCCAGATGTTTTTGTTTAAATTACAACAAGACACTTCACACTGTTGTTGCGCTTGACTAAAGCGGAGTTCACAATGTGAGAATTTAGTGAGAAAACTGTAGGACAATTCTCTGGTTGGTCTGTGGTTGTGTATGGAACTACGTAGAATTGGGACTTTAGTTTTGTACTTGTAACTCATGTAATCAAGTTTGGTTGTGAGCACTGACTCCCTCTTTCCAACCTCTTTGAACTGCATATTTGTACCCCTTAGTATACATATTTGTACCCTTTAGGGGTACAAATATGTATACTAAGGTCACTGGGGTACAAACTACAGAGGTAAAAATGTGTACCCCCAGTTAAAGTTCAAAATAGTACCCTCAAAAGGTACAATTTTGTACCTTAACTGGGGGTACACATGTTTACCCTTGTAGTTTGTACCTTTTGCTAGTCAAACCTGTACCTTAGGGTACAAATTTGTACCCCTTAGGCGACACATATGTACCCTAAGGAGTATTTGTACCACTTAGGATATAACTCCCAGTTAAAGGTACAAAATTGTACTTTTGAGGGTACCAAAGGTACATTTATGTCCTTTCATTTCTGAGAGTGTACCATTAAATAAACCCCTTCTTTGGGTTCAGGGTAACCTTTTAACTGGTAGATCACTTCTAGTTCATTCCTTAGTGTTATGAAATTGCTGTGCATGTAAAAACACCCAATTTGACACATAATCATTTGGTATTAACAGCTGCAATAGACTCTTTTGCATTAGTCTTTAGCAGAGATCAGATTTGAGATGATTCCGTTTTCAGACTGACCAACAGAGTCTGTCTGGTCAATGTCACAGGGTCGTCGTGAAGGAGGAGGGGCGTCCTGATGTATGTGACTATCTAAACTGCTGTAAACATCTGGAGGGAGCATGGGAAAATCAACAGAGACTATATGAGAACGTGATGTTATCCTATAGCAGGGATCTTAGAGCTAAAAGGAACGAAAACATATTTAAGGTACATCTCAGAAACCTGTAATCCGTTGAATACATAAGAAAACACACAGAAACTTCTAAACACTTCAGTAGCACACATTTAACCCCCACCCCAGCCTCACTTTGTTGGGAGGAACATCATTAAATGTGTTTGTGTCATGACAGCCTTCCAGTGCGGCTCTAAGAAGCTCATTTTGTGCTCAGGCAGGTGACCTTTCCTTTACAGTCAGATGATGAGATCTTTCAGGTCGGAGTGATGCGGCTCTCCGTGTTATTGTTTCTTAGGGCTGTCGGGACGCATCTACTTCACCTACGGGACAAAAGGAGAGGCAGAAAAGAGGAAGTGGAGGAGAGGGGAGGAGGATAATAAAAACATCATTGTATGGGAGGAGATCTTTATCTAATCACTGAGGAAATGAGGCCTGAGAATGCCCAGTCATTTGGACTCATTTACACATCTCTTTTAACTTTGCTCACCCATTGATTAGCCCCGGAGAGGCTCAGGAGAAGAAGAGCCAGATGATTAAATGCTTCCCCAGTTTGGGGATTTTACTCCTGCTCTAAATTCTGGATAAATAGGGGTGACTTTGGTGCAAAACTGTTTAAAATGACTTTAGTGAAAGATAAGCAAAAACAGGAGCTCATGCCCTGTTATGACCGCACAAATAGATCTGCATTCATTGCTATGGGGTCAGGACGTAGAGCAGCAGCAGTCAGGATAAGATCTTTGAGACATCGTGATACTTTTGACCAGTTTTCACAAATTAAAGTCCTGGAACACATGCTGCCTTTGGCTGAGGTTGCTGGTTATCTGGATTATTTTTCAAAGTTTTCTAAATGTTTTAAATGATATTTCAGTTATAAACTATGATTTATGGGTAGGTTATTCTGCTGAAGACCCTCCTTCCTCCCTTTGAATTCTCTCTGACTGGCAAACTTTTTCAGCCAGTAAAATTCAAATTTCCACATTTCCAGCTGTCTGTCAACGCACATGCGCTTTGCACCTGTAGCGGTAGGGGGCGCTCTCGTACAGGGCGCTCCGTGTCTTTCTCCGTTTACAGTCTCAGCCGTCATGGAGGAGCCAGAGCTAATTTCTAAAAGGTTCTTAAAAAATGTCTAAAAAGTTATCCATTTCCCGGCTACTGAGGGATTTATTGTTATTTTTAAACATTTCTCCTCACAGAAGGCTTGCCAAGGATACACGTTTATTTTGTTCAAGAACTTCATTCAGGACAGAGTGTTTTCTCATTTCTGGGTTCAGCTTCAGTCCAGCAGCAGCTCGCAGTTCCAGACCAATTAATCAGAAGCACAGTGGGGGCAGACAGGTCTCCTCATACAGTGTGAGAACATGATTTGTGGACTGTGAATGATTGAACTCTGTAATGTAATCGAGCTGCACAGTTTATGACCGGACCAACCGGAAACAAAAACAGGAGCGGAAGTCTATCATAGTCATGTGTTTTCACAGAGAATGTAAAAAGATGGACGACGTGTCTTTTGTCTACTTCTGTTTGAAAGCCTGAGTCTACACACTCAGGATG
This sequence comes from Callopanchax toddi, assembly GCA_006937965.1. NCBI lineage: Eukaryota > Metazoa > Chordata > Actinopteri > Cyprinodontiformes > Nothobranchiidae > Callopanchax > Callopanchax toddi. The sequence goes on along the minus strand of SSNR01000010.1, from coordinate 1,787,136 downwards.
TGGTGATGAAAGTCCCTCCTACTCACTCACAAACATGTTTTATTAATCATTAAATAACTAATTACAGCAAAATGTAGAACAATTATAACAGAGACTACATGAATCATCAGAATTCATAGAAAATGTAATTTAAACTGGTAATGTCCTAAAACAGGCAAACGTATCTGTTCACATGAAGGAGGCGGGGCTAAAATCTGACTTTGCAGCCAGCCACAAGGGGGCGGTAGAGTTATTTCTAGTTGAACTTTTAATTCCTGTTTAGTTGGTTAGTATACAGCAATTATCAATGTTATGAATTCTTAACTTAATGAATTTCAATTTGTTTGCAAAGTATATTTAATCTAAACATTCACACACATGTTTAGCATTTGGCTCCTCAATAAGCTGCATATTTATGACAAATTAATTAATAAGGCTGTTAGGTAACGGAGAAATATTAAATATTACATATATAATAAAAATGATGCACTTTACATTACAGCTGGCAAATAAGGTAGTAATAGTGTTGTTAAAAATGTATTGTGTTAATAGTATAGTAAATATATTGTCAGAATTAGGTAATATCCTGCATTAATCAAAGTTATAATACCTAGTAGGAGTGTTGTAATAATTGGATAATAAATAAATTGGGTAATATTTGAGGTATTAAAATCTAATAATTTGTATAGGAATAAATGTGAATGTCCTGTATTTATAGAGCGCTTTCTAACACTCCCCGAGTCATTTGATTTTGAGCATCTACCGAAACATAGTCCTGATCCAATACTTCTACAATGTTGTTGTCATCATCTTTATAATACCTGGACATCCCAGGTACTCATTTCTCACCACTACGCCCAGGTAGTTAAATCCAAATACTGCCCCAGTGCTGTCAGATTGGTTATAACTTTGGTTATTTTGTGATATTATCTTAATTATTTCCCTCCTTCCACCAGGAGATCATATGGCTTTATCTGTAAACATATTGCCTTATTTAACAAGTCAAATATTACCACTGATAGGTAATTAACTATTTCTTTTTTTAAATATAGTAATATCTAGGGATGGGAATCGGTATCGGTTTTTCGATAATATCGGCATTAAAATGCAATATCGGTAAATATCGGTATCGGTTTTTGTAATGATGACACACATGACCTTTACATACCGTGCACATGTTATACATCAAAGTGTTCGGCTACTTCTCCTCTCTCCCAAAATGCCAAAATATAACAAATCTGATGTTTAGTTTTAGAGATATTTTTATTTATTTGGCACACCTTGCATTAAATACTGTGTTTGTCTTTTTTTAATGAGGGCTACCACGCTTATATCGGTGTATATCGATATCGGAAATTAAGAGTTAGACAATATCGGTGAAAAAGCCAATATTGAGCATCCCTAGTAATATCCAATAATTATTTTATATGTCCCACTGCTAAGTTATACCTTAGTAATTGTATGGTAATATTATAGTATTTAATTAGCACACTGCTGCCAGGTAATTACATGCATGTAACTTTAATATTTAAATGAAAATATCCACTTTTTATAATTATTTTGACACTATTGCTATGTCATTACATGGTTTTAACTTTGATAAGGATATTACATAATCTTCACATTATTATTAACATACTATTACTACACTTCTACAAACATATTAGTATTTTATTACCATGCTGTAATGTATAGTGCTACCTATTAAAAGACATTCTTTAGTTCAGTTTGTCACTTTGTTCTATTTGTTATCTTTAAGTCAGAAAGTGAAACAAACAGGAATTAGTTGTCCATCGTTTCATGATCCAGTGAATCGGAGCATCAGTCCACTTTGCTCAGTTGAGACTGCCGGCTGACGTGTGTCTACATCTAAGTCCTCTGACAGGTTTTATTAAGGGTCATCTGTTCTGGTAAGGTTGGATTACATTTTCACTTCTAATGAAACCACACCTCCACTCAACTCGACTCAAACTTCATCTCATGAAGATGCCGCTGATTGCTGAGGGGATTTTTAGGATGAAAATGATTTGTAGAATAACAAACAGCCAACAGATGAGGTTCATGTGGCTCCAGTTCCACCACACCCCTGTTTATCACACACTCCTAAACGTGTGATCCCGACCCGCTCTGTCAAAACCAAATCTTGCACGACACAGCAAGAATTATCTCAGAAACGAGAATCGGCTCCCACATGTGAGACCTTTAAGATAACTCTATCCTCTTATACTTATCCCTTACAAGCCCTCACGTACACACACACACACACATCTACACACACGCACGGCCACTTTTCCACAATGTGAGCTCACAAGGAGGAGAATTCTGATTAGGCTGCATCCAAAGCTGCCACCCACGGGACCCGAGGGAGATATGAATTTAAAAAGACACCACATTGCCGATACGAAGCTCCTGCATCACCGAGCAACAGGGACTTGTGTTAAGATGAGCTTTCCTGAGACCTGACTGGTTAGACAGACAGGGTGAGGATGGGGGTTGTGTGAAAATCAGGTTTCATTCAAGGAGAGAAAACAACTAGAAATGCCACCAGTAAAAACCGAGTGTGTGCATGTAAACTCATTTAAAGGTTTGTTCCTATTTGACTTCATTCTGCATGAAGTGTTCAAAACCCTTCTGCTGCACAGGAGAAACTTAAATGTGCTCAATGTGTTTTTTGTCAAATGCATTTACATAGCAGGTTGTGTAATTTTAATTTAGAGGTAATTATCAGGTCAAATAAGTCAACGTGTGTGCACAAACGTCAGCTAAAAGACACACGATGATCTCACATCCAACCTCATACAGTTTAGTTTTAAAATTTGTGACCTTTTGATTGGGTTTGAGTCATTAAAGTGAGGTTCAGATGACTTCAGATTCAGATGACGGCAGCAATACCGATACCGGTATCGGCCCGATACCGATATCGGTTAAAGTTACCCGATACCAGGAACCGATACCAGTGGCTTCACTGTCTGTTAGTGATGGGACCAATTAACACTGATCAGTGGTCTGTTCACAACTGACAGCCACACCCATTGGCACAGCTGCACCTTTGACAATGAAGGCAGCTTGACTTCTTTTGTTATCTTGAAAGTTTCAACTCATCCTATTGAAAAACAGTCATTCACACCTCCAACCGATTCATCACCCAAGCCCTTTCCCAACAATAACTCCTCTCCACACCCCTCCCTTTCACCCTCAGACCCCCTGCCTGCATTAACAGCCTTTTGTTTGTTTCGCCATGAAATTAAAAAGTGAACACAAAGCAGGCGTGCATAGTGCTTACAGTCACCCCCAAAACATGAACGGTTCTCTACAAAGACTCGGTTCTCCTCGTTCACAGTGAAGAGCCGTTCAAAAGATTCGGTTCGTTCCTGAACGTCACATCACTACTGTCTGTGACTTGTGATTTCTGTTGTAGTTTCCTATATTGAACACTAGGGGGAGCTACTGAGCTAAAGAGGAACAGTGGGTTGAGAGCTGGAGATGGTGCCAAATAGTTCATTTTATTTGGTTAAAATGTGGAAAACTGCAATAATTTCACTGTGAAATCACAGAAAATGGTTATTTTTCACCTTATATTTTAGTTTTGTGATCATTTTTATTAATATATATATATATTAATATGATATATATATATATATGATATGATGATATATATATATATATATATATATATATATATATATATATATATATATATATATATATATATATTTTTTTTTATCTAACTCAGTTATTTGTTGTAAAAAGCAGAGAAGAAAAAATAAAACCTGCATTCCAATTTGTTGCATTTTTTGTGTGTGGTAGAAGTATCTGTATCGGTACTCGGTATCGGCGAGTACTCAGATTTAAGTATCGGTATCGGATTGGTTTTGAAAAAAGTGGTATCGGTACATCCCTAACTTAAACATTATATATTGCATATTAAAGACCTTGATTTTCTTTCCTAATGGGCGATGAGTTCGGCTCCATTTGCAAAAACCACACAACATGATCTGAACGCAAAGGCAACCTCCTGCTGAAACGCACAATTCTGCAAGTCTAGTCTTTTGTCACACACAAAAAAAACCTGCATGTCCAACACAAATAAAACGTGTCATATTTTACCACAGCGCTGAGTTCTTTTAATAGTCGCACAGAGAGATGTGGATGTTTTCGTCTCCGGAGAAACAAACTAATGCTTTTTTACCACAGCGTGACAGCTGTTATGGTTTGTTTAGACACCGATGAATTTAGATGAAAAGATAAAAACAATCCATTCACTGCCGGCTGTTTTGGAAACACAAATGCTCATGGGGATTTGAACTTTCTGCTTTATATATTTTGAGTAAACGGTAGCCTGAAGGATGTGTTTTTTTTGTGCTCGTTGTAATAAACTCAGGCTAAATTCAATATATTTTAAACTACTTAATGATTATTCTTAAATCAAATGATAAAATACACAATTAAGGGATGTATAAATTAATTACGACTTAAAAAATAATTGTTTTAAGGAAAAACTTAATAATCTGATGGTTCAGTTTCTGTAATTTTCTTCATTGTTTGTATTTAGTGAATAAATGAGTCATATTTCATACAATGATCTTAAATAACAAGACTGATAAAGAAATGCAGATAAGAAAAGAAAGAATGTGGGGCCATAAAAAACAGAAAATATTTCAGCGCCACTCCCAGGGATCATGTGTTCTCCTGTCGTCCCTGTGAGGATGGAGTGGGTGAGGAAAGGGAGTGAGAGGATCAGGAGAGGAGAGGAATTTAGCGTCGCAGATGGGATGCAGAGCGATGAGAAAAGAGAATAACAAGAAAGGTGAGAGGACTGATTATAGCCTTAGGAGAGGAGGAGGAGAATCAAGTATATCAAAAAATAGAAAACAGGAGTTGAAAAGAGGACAGAGGAGCTGAAGAGAAGGAAGTAGAGAAAGAAGAGAACAAGAAATACTGAAGGAGGCATGAGAGCAGAGACGAGTCCTATCAAATCAAACCTCCCTGAGAAAACAAGCGAGCCTGGAACAGTTTGACACGAGAGACGTAAAATAAAAGAAAACCAAATGAATCCCTGCAGACTGCATCCTGGCTCTTCACCCCATCTGTTTCCAGTCACTGCTGCTGGAAGGAGAACTCAAAGCCCGGCCCACCGCTACGACTGGGTCATACAAGACTTGGAAAGTACAGCTCCTCCAAGATTTACGCCCACGCACACAATCCTGGGAGAGTAGGCCTGACGCCAAAGCACAACACGAACCAGCTGTTCTCCTGCTCCTGCACGTTCGACCAATCAATAGCTACAACCACGACAGACAGACAGGAAAAATATCTGCTGCTAACTGTAATTTTGAGCTTGCGTAACAGACTTGAAGCAGAAGATAAGCCCCGGGATTTCTTGCCTCCAGATGTCACGAATTTGCCAGCACTTGACCTAGTGGCCCAGCTGTTAGTCATGTGACCTGTTAACCTCGCATGTCAGACATTAGCTTAACCGGAGCAACTAAATCACTTAACAAAACTCCAGTGGTCTTAACGTTGAGTTTATTCCTCGTGCTCTCAGGCTAGCTGAGGTAAATCTGCTGCTCGGTCCGGAGAGCAAATAAAAAGAGGCTCAAGTTTCTGCGACTTCTTCAAACTCAGGGGGAGGAATCGGGGAGGTGGAGGTTTTTTGTTTTACAAAATCATGAAAGAGGAGAAACAATAGAAGGAAAAGAGACAACTAAGGCTCAGGACTGAACTTAATTTAGTGCAGATGGATTAAAAAATGCTTCTCAAAAATACCTCCACTGATAATATTACTTTTACATTAGATTATTTATCAAAAATGAGCAAGTATCAGATTCAGAAGCTAACGTGTGATCGCTTTATCTCAAATTGTTTAAGGATATATTTACAGTTAGCATGACAAAAAGGAAATGCTATAGGCTAATAATCAGGGGTGCACATACGTTTTTACTGAGTGAGTACCAGGCTATGATACTTGGTGCTCACGCCATTTATAGTATATATATATTACACTCCAGTAACAACATGGAAAATAACTATTTACCAGGGAGACTCAAAAGCACAAGGACCACATCGACATGGAGACGTCTCCACGGTCCACTAACCTTTGTTGTGGTTTGAGCGAGCGTCAGGCTGCAGCTCTGCAGGGTGTTACGGTATGACACGCTCTGTGCTCGATACTGTACTGACTTGTGTAGCATTATCAAATACGCTATAATCTCTGACTTCTGTGACCATCACAAATAAAAACACATCTTTTTCCCAATACCTTGGATTGAAAAGACTCCTCTTTTATGTTTTAACCTGGATTAACATTCCCAGGTCCAGATCGTTTTTCCGGAAGACTCCACAGGACTCTTATAGTTATAATAACTCAAAGAACTCCTGATGTCTCCTCCTAAACGTCATGACTCTTAATTAAACTGTTTAGAAAGTCTTAATGTGATTAATGCACATCCTCCCACAGTATTATGAATGTTTGATCCAGCTTCAGTGTTATTTCATATTTCTACTTTGCTAAAAGGTTAAATCATGTTTCTAACTCATTTAGGTAATGTGACTTTTAGACCTGAGCCATGTGACTTGTTAGAATCCCTTTTCATTGGCCCACGTCAATACATAACCCATGTCAACTGTCTTTCCCACTCCGGAAGTTGTCAATCCTCATTCAGCCTCGGATGAGTCAAGAGCTCCCTGTCAGCTTGCTACACAGTGGTGCTTCTCGGTGCCGGCCGCCCTGTATGGGTAACGAGCCCCGTTATCGGTCGATAAACGCTTCTTACCCCTGAGGCCCAGATAACATCCGTCTGCCTCTCTCTCTCTCAACCAAAATGGGGAAGAAAGCCACAGCTATGCTGAACCGGACATGGCCTTGCTGACGTCGTATCCACAGGACGTTTTCCGCCGACCCAGGCGGGTCAACCACCTACCAGGGCTACAGCTCCATTGAGGGGGAATCTTCTGCTTCCTCGTCGAACTCCACCTGCCGGACGCAATCCGGGAACGCCGAACAGTAAGCGGTCCGTGGTCTGGTAAAACCGAGGCTACTTTGATAAAGCTAAACCCACACCACAGCCTGCTGCACCAAAGTAACTCCTCCACTTCATCCCTAGTAACTAAACCCTTTAAGTTAACTCCCTAGTCTGTTACATCATAAGGCTCAGGTCGTTAAACACATAATAGTATCCACTTCAGAACACTCCATAACATGCTAAAATGCTAATGCAACTGCTACCTCATATGTCTGTGCTGTCCGTCAGTCTGTTTATATAATAAATTCTGTAAAGTCTTATTCCTGATTCAACCTTGCATCTGTCACTATAAGGTACGTATCTACTCACTGTGAAATTTCCAGAACTTAGAGATTCCTGCATAAACCATTAGGTTAGCGAAGGTGTTTGAGCATAGCTTAGAATAAAACCGACAAAACTAATCTAATAACCGTGCAGAAGTATGCAGCTACAAACTTAATAAGTTTATAACGCTACACTTGTGATGGTAACGTGGATGTAGTAAAATACCGTATTGACCCAAATATAAGACGAGTTTTTTTGTTGTTGAAAATAATGTAAAAATGTAGGGTTGTCTTATAATCGAGGTCTAACAGTGACTATGCTGATAGTTGTTTGGGGTCGTTAGATGACTGCAACAGAGGGGGCAGGCTTTTTGTAAAGGTGGCAGCAACACAAAGGATCTGGTATATATATGTGCACTGCGTATGCACCCCTGGTAATAACATCCTTGCAATTATTATTGACTCAATTTGCCAACAAGTACAAAAAACTCAAAAGTCAGAGTTTGATTGGAGGATTTTGTTGCATGTAAAAGAATAATAAGAAATTCATTAGGTATTTGTACATTTTATTACTTTGTCAAGCCCTTTAAAAATTACATTCGGCTGAACTAAAGGACAGAAAGCCTGACCTAACTGAGCTAAACTGATAAAGTAAGATTAAACATTATAAAAGTCTTCTATAGTCTGCTAACATATTAAACACATTGAATGCAAAACTAAGCTTCGAAGAACTTTCATCCATTGCATCTTATTCAGTATTTCATTGGGCTGTGATTGCTGGTGACCAGTTGAAAACACAAACCCAGCAGAAATGTTCAGTCAGACTCATCCTGAACTGGTACGTATGACATTTCATCTATTGTCCGGTCACCTGGGACATCCAAGTCGTGCATTCACAGTTTAACCTCAAAGGGTTCCAGTTCCTTTGTTATTCTTTAGTAATTTGGTACCCAAGTCTTCCCGATGGTGTGGTTGCACGTTAACTCACAGAAACTGAATTTGGAAACAACTGAAAATAATTTGAGGTTGGTTCTAGATGCATCTTAAGATCACGTGACCCTTCTGAGCGAACACTGCATTTCTTAAAGATTTGGAAAATACCAGCAACGCACAGACACACTCATTGGTTTGGAAGCTTAGAAATGTGAAGACAAACACATCACCTCATCCTCCGCGCTGTCAACCACATCGTGTTTTTTTTCTGAATGCGGTGCAAACAGCTGTTTTAACACGCCGTAGAATTATTCAGATGAGCTCTTCAGCCCCTCGGACCGTCTGTTATTACAGGACAGAAGCAGAGATAAGATGCTGTCACTGATAATAGCGTTGTGGAAGCTCACCTGTTGTGTTGAAATTCACCCTGGAATGATCGACACGCCAGGCACAGGGAGCTAAACTGTTGTCATTCTGGCTTTGTGAGCTGCTTGACGTGACTTCGACAATGGAGGGATTGAATCTCCTTGTCATTCTTGGGGTGTTTCTACATATTTCCCCCTTTCACTGCATTAGCTTCGCCTGTGGCGTTGTCAGGGTCGCCCATAAGCCCACAGGCTTTTTATAACCCTGACTGCAGGTTGACCCCCAGCTGCCTCAGGCGGGGTCAATATAGACAGAGGAACGTCTTTAAAGCAATATCGGATTCATTTCTGGATATTTTCTTCTTATAAAAATCTACTTATATCTGTGTTTTGTCGTTTCTTGATGTCAGTGACCCATAGGGTTTAGGTTACAGCTATTTTCATGCTCACAGTGTCAAGAATGTCATTTTAACCCTATATGACAAATGTTTAGATATAATTTGACATGAATGAGAAAATAATTTAAGACTCCATTAGGTCCTATAGACCTAAAAAAACCCTCTAAACAGACATTTTTAGTGCAAAACTCATGGTTGGACTAGGGCTGCAGCTATCGAATATTTCTGTAATCGAGTTTTCTATCAAAACTTTTATCGATTAATCGAGTACTCTAATAGATTGTATGTATGTATATATAAATATACATGAATATACATACATATAAATATATATGTATGTATAAATTACATGTACAATGTATAAATCTGAGAGAAAATAACAAAGTATTAAACATTTTTTTAAATAAAAAATATATATAAACCATGGTTTTGTGGCATATAAGTGCATTTACTAGGGATGTACCGATACCACTTTTTTCAAAACCGATTCGATACCGATACTTAAATCTGAGTACTCGCCGATACCGAGTACCGATACTTCTACCACACACAAAAATGCAACAAATTGGAATACAGGTTTTATTTTTTCTTCTCTGCTTTTTACAACAAATAACAGAGTTAGCGAAAAAAATAAAATATATTATAAAAATGATCCCAAAACTAAAATATAAGGTGAAAAATAACCATTTTCTGTGATTTCACAGTGAAATTATTGCAGTTTTCCACATTTTAACCAAATTAAATGAACTATTTGGCACCATCTCCAGCTCTCAACCCACACTGTTCCTCTTTAGCTCAATAGCTCCCCCTAGTGTTCAATATAGGACACTACAACAGAAATCACAAGTCACAGACAGTGAAACCACTGGTATCGGTTCCTGGTATCGGGTAACTTTAACCGATACCAGTATCGGTTAAAGTTACCCGATACCAGGAACCGATTCCGGAACCCGATACCGATACCAGTATCGGTGTATTCTGAGCATTTGCTATTATTACCGGTATTTATTGCTTACCTCGGAACTTTCTGTTATGTCGCTGTCTCTTCCGTCACACACCTTTTTTTCAGTCAGACTGAAGTGAACACGTTGCTGCAGCAGCAACTTAATTCCATGCGCGATGCGTGGCTTCGACTAATTGCTGGAATGCCTGTTTTACGCGGCACAAATCTCATTGCATATGTTGCATTTTGCTCTGTTCCCGTTTACCTTTCCGAAATGCTCCAAAATTCTCTGAATTTTTAACCCGAAACTCGCTACGCTGTTTTGACAGGGAGGGGAGGGGCTATCTGCTCCTCCGTCTCACCTGCGTCTCCACCCGTGTAGCTGCGCAGGCGGCTAAATGAAGCATCTCATTTACAGGGACATTTTATAGTAAAAGTACCAAAGTCGGCACTGTGTTTTTTCGCTACCGGTACCTACCGAAGTCTTTCGGTCTGTACCGGTCTAGTACTAGTAGTACTAGTACGGTCTAGTTGTCCGCCATGGCTTAAGAGAAAATTAAGTTCCTTTCGCTAATCGCGTGTGCATTCAGTGCAGTGTGTATGTGCGTCACTTAATTTCGGTCCGGGTGAAACATGACCCCGGGCGATTGCAAAGCCATGAATTAATTAAGTATGAATTAAACGAAGCCTCGAGGCTTTTTTATACTCGAATTATTCGAGGTACTCGAGGAGTCGTTTCAGCCCTATATGGACAATCTAAAAAAGGCCTTCTTTTAAAGGAACCCAACTCAGAAACTGCTGTTTCACTTCACAGTGGTTCATGCAGACATTGTATTATGAATCTTTACACCACCAGCATTTTTACACTACACTGCTATTTGTGCAAAAATATAATAAAATTCATGTTCGACTTGACTCCTGACTTCACTGGAAGTGATGGCGTCTGCAACAGCTGAGGACACTTTAACTTGTAAAGAACCCAGTAATGTAAAACTGATGGTGATGTAAAGGTTTATAATATAATTTTTCATGAATTACCTGGGTTGAAGCTTAAGGCATCAGCAATACACTTCATAGGCTTTAGCTCTTTGTTCCTGAAGGACGTAAAAGTAATTTCTCCTTAAAGAGTTCAATCAGGAGGTTAACATTGATCACTTTTACACACAAACATGAATTGTATTCAGAGTTTATAGGATTTCAACTTCAAACAATTCACATGTTGAGGAGAAATGTTTGCGTTTGAGATCAATCGCCCAGACATTGTGATGTGGAAGAGCTAATTACATCTTTCCTAACATTTCATCACACTATGACCTCATGCCAGGGGTTGGATTTGTGAGTTAAACAATCAAGGAGGAAATATGCACTCAAGAAAGCAGTGCAGTTTTATTATTAAAGTAATATTTAAACTTTTTATATTTGCTGCTTTAATAAGGATCATGGATAGAATTGGATTTAATAGCACTAAATGTGAGTACGAGACCACCTTCAGGGTTCTAACCATCTGCTTACAATAAGTTTTTCATCAGGCCATGCTTTCTGCCACCATGCAGGCTGGTTTGGGTTTAAGTTACACAATCTGTCACAATATTTATCCAGTTATCAGCCACCTGACGGCAGGGTAGGTTAGCAGTTATGGTTGAAGACCTGTGAAGCTTCAAGGGCAAATAAATTCAAGTATAGCAGTAAAACGTCTAAGGAAACCACATACATCCAATATAAGGGACCCCCAAACAGTGGCGGCCCGTCCATAGGTGGCGCTAGGGCGCCGCCCCACAATCCCAAGAGGAAGAAGAAGAGAATAGGGAATCACAAAATATAAAAACAAACATGAAAATAAAACTAAACGATCCATCCATCATAAATACAATAAGTGCTGTGTATAATCTGCATTTAGGCAGTTCTTTAAGATAAGAAGGCCCAAGACCATTAAGACATTTTAAAACCAGTAAAAGAATCTTAAAATCTATCCTAAAACACACTGGGAGCCAAAGCAATGATTTTAAAACTGGTGTAATATGCTCCTGTATCCTTCTTGCCCGCTTGTGAAAACAACGCTGAATGATTCTATTTGTCCTGATTTAATCAACTCAATGGTGAGTGACTTCATTCGTTTGTTTCTTTTTTCTTAATAACTAAGCGTCTCTCGCGGATTTTCCCATTCAAAACCTCATAGGCGGAGCCAGCGCGACCGAGCATTCAAGGATACTGGCGCGACCAGCTGTTCTAAATCCTGATGACTGAATTTATACCTTACATAGCGACATGTTTTTGTTGTATTGTATGCTGAATGTTAGATAAAAAGTGATACTGTTAATTGAATATGTTGGTTCATGTAGTTTAGCCCGTTTTGATGAGTTTTAGGCTACTTTTCCTTAAAACGCATGGCGCTCTATGGGAGTTTTGAATGAGTGGCCAAAAATCGTAATTTACCTTATTTTGATGGGACATATCAGTGGATTTGACCTTATTTTGTTGTTAATTCACTTCATTAGTTGAGCTGATTGTCATGACTTGCTTGGTTAGTGGTTGTGGTCTGAATGAGATGGATTTATTTGTGGTGTCAGTAGAAAGCTAATTGTGAATATTAAGTTATGTTTTTGACTTTGTCAGGTTGTTTTTTCCTTGAAACTCGCACAACTTCTGTTGTGACCACATTGTGTTTTTTTTATTTGTATCTGATTATATTTCTATTATTATATTATATTATATATTATTAAGGTCTCCTTATTCCTTTACTTATTTTTTATTGTTTGATGTGTATAATTAGACCTAACAGCACCACATTTTTAGAGAACTGGTGGCAGGGATTTTTACCAGCAAAATATTCATTTAGATAAAAATATTCTGCATTATTTCCTGCCCTAGTGGTGATGATATGTGATTTTTCGCACATCTGAAAACTGACCTGCAAAAATGCGCCCGACCCCAAAAAAATTTCACCAGCTGCCACTGCCCCCAAACTCTATTAGTGATTGGGACATGTCAGTACAACAAATAATCTGATCTTCATATGTTTCTAAAATAAAAGTGGAAGTTCTGAAGGACAACCTGGTCTTTATAGAAAATGTGACTTTCAGCCAAAACATTCATCTTAAAGACATAAAACATTTATCACTGCGTCGACACTGGATCACGTCACCATATCATACACTTCAATGCAGCTTTGGCCCTAAATCCTAAAAGTATTTTTATGGATGTTTTCAGTAAAGATAGAACTCTCACACACGTTTTTCCATGACTTTGCTTGGAGGTGAGCCTGAAACAGCTCTGATCTGAGTAAATCTTATTTTTTTTTAATTCCTTTATTACAGGCCGGTTTGACGCATACAGACTGGGTCTATACATTCATGTGTTTAATACCCGATAATAGTTGTTTTATTTGTTGCTCTTATTACACTGTAAATCCATGGGAACGTTCTCTTGTGTGCAGCTTTACTGGAGACTGTAAAACATTTATAACATTGGTTGCTAACTAAGCATTAAAGCAAGACGTATGACTCTGGATTCCCAGGACTTTTTGCTGTGTTTACTGGTACAACTATAAATTCACAAAAAAAAAAAAAGAAGAAAAACTGGTAAATCTTAAGTTTCTTCATTGATGTTTCTACACAATAAACAGTTTTAGAAAGCCTTCATGCTTCAATTTTAAGAATTATACAAACTATCCTCTTAATATTTTTGTAAAGCACCACAGGATCCAAGCTTGGTGTGAAAAATAAAGACGACCACAGCGAAGCGCTTGAGCTGAATCCAAACAGATACTTCAAAGAGCCTCTGATTGCTCAGACTGAAGTAACGTTCTCCGACTCATGCAGCTTGCCTCAAAGAACGTATTAGAAAGACATCTTTTGTGTTTGTTTTTGTGTATTATTCCAGGAGATTTGCCTTTGCTGTTTTTAATGAGCATATTAAACAGCTAATTGGGAGATTAGCCTTCTTGCCTGCAGGCTGGAAATTGTGTCCCCTGCTGTGCGGTTTACTGTTCAAACTCAAAGCGCAGACTGTCATGCCCCTCAGCTTTTTTTCATTCTCTCCTGTATCAGTCTGCAGAAAAATGAATTTCCATCCAAAGTAATGGAGAAAAACTGGATAATTCTGCATATTCGCACAGAAAGCTGCTTTTCAGAGAAGAATTTGATGGAAGAGAAATGAATCTGTGCTTTCCGGTCAGCCAGAACTATCTCCGAGTCGCAGGACGTCTCGCTTTCAAAGTGAGAGTTAATTCTCAACATCAGTAGATGATTTGTCTCAACGTACACGGAGATGAATTTCATTTCGAGGAAAGTTATTCTGCAATAAACCCACAGGAGAGCTCAGAACTTTGAGCTATAAACATAAAAATAATATGACTAAAAACAAAACTTCTAACATTTTATAATGCAGCTATAAAATTATGATATAAATGCATTGTTTATGAATATTTGTAAGAAGCTCTTTAGAAATCCTTCTTTATGATTTTGTTTAAAGGTTTGTTTTAGAGGTGGGTCTGATTCTTCAACCTGATGTAGAACCATCGAATTTAATGATGCATTTAAAGTGATGAAGGTGCTTTAAAGAGTTTATTAGAGACATAAGATGTAAATTTAGATACAGTAAAGACAGAGAAGAGTCTGCTCTCATCTCCTGAAGCCAGTTGGAAAATGTCACTGATGAGGGATTTTCCAAAATGTCTCCAAAAAGGGTTCGGATTGTTCTTACGTAAATCAGTGTCTCAATCTTGTGTCATTGGATTTAGGAATGTAGCGTAATATAACCTGATTTTATCGTTATAGTACGGACACACTTCTACAAGGTTATCAGCAAAGTTTTGTCGGTTTTATGCTAAGCCCTGTTAGCTACCTTCACTCCACTGATGGTTATGCAGGCATCTAGATTCACTTTGATTCAAAGGGAGACCTACGTACGTATATTTGAAAGGTATAACCCAGAAGCTGACTTAGACTTCAGTTATTTTATTAAAGAAACAGATTGGATAAACAGACAGATATGAGGTAGATAGTTGCATCTTAAGAGATTCTTCTGATGTTATTAAGCTGAGAGTTAATGACGAGAGCCCGTGATATGTTATTATCTAGGGATCTCGGCTAGTTAGTTCTGAGGGGGGACTAAGCTAACTTGATGGAGTGTTATTTATCAATAGCCTCGGTTTTACCAGATCGGGTGGTACCTTGCTGAAACCGCTCCAGATCGCCTCGGCGTGGAGGTGGAAGCTCGTCGGTGCGGTCGTTGATCGGACGAGCCTCGGTTATCCCCGGGGGCCCGGAGGTGTCTGAGCGAGTCGGTATCAGCGGCTCCATGATCGGCTGGTGCAGAGGCTAACCGGCTTTTCCATGGCAGGAGGAAAGAAGCAGACCGTGGTGTCTGGCTTCTCAGCCGGAGCAAATTGTCATCGACCGGTGAGGCTGGTTTTACTCACGAGCTCGGTCGGCATCAAGGCCTTCCGTGTAGCGGAGGAAAACGGAGGCCGTGTTCTCTCGTCGTGGGGTTGACGAGAACTCAAAGGACTCAGTTCTTCCAGGCAGGAAGTTGGGACGTGGCCCGGTTTGGACGCGTGGACCAATGGGAACGGAGTTACCAAGTCACGTGGTTCTCGTCATTAGAAACCCAGGAAGTTTAGCTGGATTATAAATATGTTTTAACCCTTTAGCAAAAGTAGAAACCATAAAATAATACTGATGCAACATCAACATTCATGAATACTGGAAGAAGATGAATTAATCATATTAAGACATTCTGGACAGTGGATTAAAAGGTAGTGTCTTTAGAATGAGACATCAAAGAGTCTTTAAGTTTAATTATTAATTAAAGAAAATCTTGAGTCTTCCGACACGACCGGTCCTGGAAGGAATGTTGATTCAGGTTACAACATAATAAAAGAGTCATTTTAATCCAAGTTATTAGGAAAAAGATGAGTTATTGTTGTGATGAACCAAGAGGTCAGAAATCAGAGATAGTAACGCTTTGCCAGCGCTACATATCCCCCCTTATTTCAAGGTGAGGACTCCTAGCAGAAGGTCGTTGCCTTGAAATACCAATCCGATGATGGAGGACATCGTGGGTCATCATGAACCAAAGGGAAGAAAGGTTTGTGGTACCTTTCCACCAGACAGAGTCAATCAAAAATGAATCAGAGCTTGAGTTTAGAGATTACCAGACACAGGGGCACCTGTGTCATTGACCTTCAGGAATTTGGAAGCATCCCACACCGGAAACAGAATCAGGAGGAAGGCACCTATCCAAACGGTGCCAGGAGACTGAGGAGTGGGGCAGCCCGTGAAGGGGGTCGGCAGCAGCGGGGCGTCGTTGAAGAAGAGTTCCAACCCAGAGCAGCGTCGGCAGATGAGTCGCAGACGAGACCAGTTGGGACCTTGGACGTCCGGCGGCTGGACAGCAGAGCAGAAGAAAGGCACAGCACAGCAAAACAACCACAATCTGGTAAAGGGGCATTCAAAAAGTGTGAATGTAGGCAGATTTGGTTAAAATAAACTAGAAAAATTAAATTAATCTAATTTAAAAATAAGGCTATGTGTCATGCCATTACATTTAACTAAGGATTTAACCTATTTAAATGAATTAAGAGCTCTATCTGTATAAAACTCTGAAGAGATTGACTTCACTCCCATGAGGTTACTCTAGGAGTGACACTTTTAAGTGAATTTGGAAAGACATTACGTCATATTTTAAACTAAGTTTAAACTATTTAAAGTTTTGGAAATAACTTAGTAAACTAAGGATTTAGTTTTTGAGAACCAAAAATTGAGTTTTGGAAATAGTGAAATCAGTCATATTAGACCTGAAATCTAAAGTTTTAGAGGACATTTTGTGTTAAATGGCCTAAAGTATATTTTATCCTTCATTTTGATTTGAGGAAGGTATATTAAAATGGATTGGCTCGCCTTTACATTAATTATTATGATGAAATAATTATTGTAAGTAATAGAAAATTAAACATTAAGTTTGATTTAAACATAAAGTAATTTTACTAATTTAATACAGCATTAGGCTGTAAAATAAAGGAACTCTGGCTAAGTTGTTTACCAGGATGGACGCGCAGCTTACTGGAGTACAGCAGGCGACGTCAGCAGCTCAACCAGGTCTGTTTCCCATAAAAACACATGGTTAGTAACACATGGTTAAAAGGGAGGACATGAACGTGGACACACATTCACGCCACACACCGAAAAAGGGAGACAACAGGTGGAAACCTGGGAGGCCTCAAGTCACATCACCCTCTGAACCTGGCGGCGGCTCAGAGGTACCGAAGCGGACTTTGTGAGGTTTGATCTGATTTCTGTGAACCCACTTGAGGACGGGTTCTTTCGGACCCTTAGGGATCCGTAACTGGTAAACGACGGGTGAGAGTTTGTCGGTTATACGGAACGGCCCTTTCCACTTCGGGAGAAGCTTTTTAGCGAGTCTACCAGAGCCGACCTTTGTCTGCCCTGGTCTAGGCGCGTAGTCGTAAAACCAAGCCCGATCACCCACCTGGAGTTCGTCATGGGAAGCTTTTTGGTCATAATAAGCTTTCCTTCCTTCAGCCGTTTTACTCAGGTTTGTTTGAGCAAAGGAGAAGGCGGACTGTAGATGTCCTTTTAAGTCCTTTAGATACTTCTCATTAGTGTGAGCTGGAACAGCCTCACATTCCCTAGGCCCATAGAGCAGGTGAAGTGGGAGTGTCATCTGCCTACCGGTCATCATCTCGAATGGAGAGACACCTGTAGACTCGTTGGGCGTGGCTCTGATAGCCATCAGCGCCAACGGAAGTTTCACATCCCAGTCACTGTGGTTGGCTGAGACATATTTCTTCAGGATAGAAACCACAGTGCGGTTCGCCCTTTCAACCTGGCCAGACGATTCGGGGTGGTAACCAACGTGGAAGTTGGCCTTCACGCCTAACATCTGCCACAGGTGTTCCATCACTTCAGAGGTGAAGTGAGTGCCCCTGTCGGAGTTAACCCGAGAGGGAAGGCCAAACCTGGAAAAGATGTGATTCATCAGCAGCACGGCGGTGTTTTGAGCCGTGTCTGAGGGTGCAGGCAGACACTCCACCCATTTGGTGAACGCACAGGTTACAGTCAGAAAGTACTTATTACCCCTACTGGATTTTGTGAGGGGGCCCACCCAATCAAACTGCAGGTCGGACCAAGGTGAAGATGGTCCCCTGGATTGAAGAGGGGCTCTGTGGTTGGGGTTTGAGGGCTGATGTTGACCACAAACCAGGCAACCCTGAATGTAATCTGTGATGTCCCTGCGCATCAGTGGCCAAAATCC
>SSNR01000010.1:1658872-1766097 GCA_006937965.1 Callopanchax toddi | reverse complement strand
CTAGGCAAAGCGTTTCCCTCTACGGTCAAATTAGAGATGTTTTTGGCAAACGCGCTTCTTAGAGCCGTTTTTAAAGCCCTTCGCAGTCTAACGACGCGGAATTTGAACAGAAAAGTGTCCGGTCGAGTCGTGTCGACCCGGAGTTTTGGCTGTTCGGCGGTGGCTAACTCCGTTTTTGAACGGAGAAAATCCGACCTATTTACCCGTTTATTTATATTAACAGGCAGGCGGAGGAAATCTCGAGGACCTCTCGATGACCGTCTCTACACCTTATTTGCACGGTTTCCGACCGTGACTTATTTTTCTTCCGTGAAAGCTGTTCGCTTCTGAGGCTAAGAGCCACTCACGGAAGCTAGCGTTTTTCCCTGCAGTGAAATCGACGCTATTTTAGCGGATATAATCTCGCTATTCAGACGTTGTTAAAGCGTCTGTATTTAACCATAAAGGTTTACCGAACGGACAAAAGACAAAACGCACCGAAGTGATCAATTTCGGCGGACGAAAGCGTTCTTTTAACTAGACAGCGAGGCGTCCCAAGCTACCGTTAAACGAACGGAACATGTAAACACAATCACAAAGTGACATAAAAAGTGCTTAAAACACAGAAGAAGTACAAGAAGAACCCCATGAAACATACAGTACACCCATCATAATCAGTTACAAAGCTTTAGACTTTGGTTGATAGCTGACGTGGCACTGTAGTGCTTTTATCTTAGCTGTTGTTATCTGTTAGCTTAGTTAGCATTAGCTTATAGCTTGCTAAGGCCTAACAAATATTAATACGTAGATTTTATGAATGAAAAAAAAAAACCTGGCTAACCTGCCATTTATGTTTTAAAGCCTGGCCTGGCTCGCCATTTATGTTGCGTAATATAACCTGATTTTATCGTTATAGTACGGACACACTTCTACAAGGTTATCAGCAAAGTTTTGTCGGTTTTATGCTAAGCCCTGTTAGCTACCTTCACTCCACTGATGGTTATGCAGGCATCTAGATTCACTTTGATTCAAAGGGAGACCTACGTACGTATATTTGAAAGGTATAACCCAGAAGCTGACTTAGACTTCAGTTATTTTATTAAAGAAACAGATTGGATAAACAGACAGATATGAGGTAGATAGTTGCATCTTAAGAGATTCTTCTGATGTTATTAAGCTGAGAGTTAATGACGAGAGCCCGTGATATGTTATTATCTAGGGATCTCGGCTAGTTAGTTCTGAGGGGGGACTAAGCTAACTTGATGGAGTGTTATTTATCAATAGCCTCGGTTTTACCAGATCGGGTGGTACCTTGCTGAAACCGCTCCAGATCGCCTCGGCGTGGAGGTGGAAGCTCGTCGGTGCGGTCGTTGATCGGACGAGCCTCGGTTATCCCCGGGGGCCCGGAGGTGTCTGAGCGAGTCGGTATCAGCGGCTCCATGATCGGCTGGTGCAGAGGCTAACCGGCTTTTCCATGGCAGGAGGAAAGAAGCAGACCGTGGTGTCTGGCTTCTCAGCCGGAGCAAATTGTCATCGACCGGTGAGGCTGGTTTTACTCACGAGCTCGGTCGGCATCAAGGCCTTCCGTGTAGCGGAGGAAAACGGAGGCCGTGTTCTCTCGTCGTGGGGTTGACGAGAACTCAAAGGACTCAGTTCTTCCAGGCAGGAAGTTGGGACGTGGCCCGGTTTGGACGCGTGGACCAATGGGAACGGAGTTACCAAGTCACGTGGTTCTCGTCATTAGAAACCCAGGAAGTTTAGCTGGATTATAAATATGTTTTAACCCTTTAGCAAAAGTAGAAACCATAAAATAATACTGATGCAACATCAACATTCATGAATACTGGAAGAAGATGAATTAATCATATTAAGACATTCTGGACAGTGGATTAAAAGGTAGTGTCTTTAGAATGAGACATCAAAGAGTCTTTAAGTTTAATTATTAATTAAAGAAAATCTTGAGTCTTCCGACACGACCGGTCCTGGAAGGAATGTTGATTCAGGTTACAACATAATAAAAGAGTCATTTTAATCCAAGTTATTAGGAAAAAGATGAGTTATTGTTGTGATGAACCAAGAGGTCAGAAATCAGAGATAGTAACGCTTTGCCAGCGCTACAGGAACAAACTTAAAACATTCACACATTTTCTGTCAAAAATAGCTGCAGAATGGATGCAGACATCTGGAATCCCTCAGTGTTTTTGTCCATCAATGTGCATCAAACGTCAGAATTTTGGGAGGCATTGGCAACCTATGAAACGAAATTTAAACTGATTAAAGAGAAACAAACAAAACTAACAAATTAAGACACTTTATGACTAAACTGGGACAAAAATGTTTGCACAACTGTGGGGCAAATGTTGCATGCTCCTCTCTGCTCTGTCTGACCACATTTTTTACTGAGTGACATTTCTCCTCTGAAGAACCCACCGCCTCAATCCGGGTTAAACGTGCACTGTAACGCGCACTGACATTAAAATATTACAGCTTTTTTTCTGTAATGCCTTACATTACTGCGTTACCGAAAAAAGCAATGCATTACAGTAATTAATAACCTTAGGAAGTCGTTACTCCCAACACTGATTATCAATAAACAACCGGACGGAGGGGTTCGCGCAGTGCGCCTCTCCCCCACCTTACCTGATCACAGCCGGCAGCAGCAGGTAGCCATGGGGCGCCACGTTGACTGTTCATGCAGCAAAAGTTGTGCTTTTTTATTTATTTATTTAGTTTATGTATTTATTTATTACTTACTTTGCTCTTTACATGAGATGAATGGTGAGTCCAGCAGTTTGTCAAAATAAATTAAAAAAATTTTTTTAAGGGACAATTTGGCGCCCCCTCCAGCAGAGGGCGCCCTAGGCAATTGCCTAATCAGCCTATGCCCAAAACCAGCCCTGACTGTATAAGTGCTGCTACCTGCTGTTGCTGTGTACCTCTGGTCAGTTTCTAAAGACATTTTACCGAACAGTAACGTTAATCTTCAGAGTCACTTTTCTTTTTCTTCTCAGTTTTTTACTGATTCTTTATGATGTTCCAACGCCACTGATGCTCTTCCAGCACTGACAGCTGCTAGATATACTAGTTAAACTTTATTGTAACTGAATTCAGTTGACTTCATCAAAAAGACTTGAATCCGGGTCTAAGATGACTTGGACTTGTTGCTTTTTGTATTGCTTTGAGGAGTTTGTCATGAACTGTTAACTGAATATAAATAAACTGAATTTAATAAGTAAATAATTAAAGATTCAGAACATTTTAAATCTCAAACGGTTAAAATCCCTGATAGTTTTTTTGGTTTCCTTAAATCAGGGGTGTCCAAACTTTTCAACATGAGGGCCAAAATCACCAAGTGTCAAGTCCTCGAGGGCCACAAAAGTTAGAATATAAAAAAGGGGAAAAAAAGGGGAAAAAAGAGAAAAAACACGATAAAAAAGGAAAAAAGAAAAAATGGAAAAAATGGAAAAAAGGGGGGAAGGAAAAAAGGGAAAAAAGGAAAAAAAGGGGGAGGAGAAAAAAGGGAAAAAAGTTAGAATATTTCTTAAACAAGCAAAAAATATTTTATTCTGCTCAAAAATTCATTATAAATGCAACATTTTAATGAACAGTCTTTAATACGACACAGGGATCTCGTATGTTTGACTCAGTAATAAAAAGCATCAGATTCACTGGATCTGATTGGTCGACTGTTTTTAGGTTTCTACATTTAGTTCCATCCTCAGCAACAAGACCAGGATCTGGGTCTTTCTCCAGTCCTGTTGCTGGATTTAGTCAGGCTTTATGGACAGAGCTCACAAGTCTGCGTTTTGGTAAAAGTCAGTGAGGATTTGTGGTTCTTTTTACCAGGAAATATAGTCAGAAATCTCAATATCTCTTGAATTGTCTCAAAAAGAATTTAAATATTTTGATTGAATGTAAAACTTTGCATTTAAAAAGATTTTAATTGACTTGGATTTTTTTGTTTGTTGGGTCTCATGTTAGTAAAAATCTAAAAAAATGTCATAAAGCGTCTCTCTGCATCAAAATCCTGCAGGAAAACTAAATTATATAATTTTAAAAATGCAGCTGAGGGCCAGACAAAATCACTCTGAGGGACACATTTGGCCCCCGGGCCGCACTTTGGACACGCCTGCCTTACAGGATGAACAAGTTACCAAATGTAGTTTTTTTCTGGCAGCTAAAGAAAATCTCAGACTTTCACATTTTTGTCGTTTGGATGGAGTTTTCATGGCCGTCCATTGGAGAAAACTAAATTCAGATGTTTTATGTAACAGTTCACTTGTGGTTTTGTTGTTGTGATAGAGAGATTACATATCGTGTGTGTGTGTGTGTGTGTATGTGTAGTAATAATAAATCATTTTGATGGTGTATCTACTTCCTGTTCTGGGACTGATCCTTCACTATAAATTTACATCTAACTCTATTCTATCACACAGCTGTCTCATTATAAAGGCAGGAAGGATCCTTAATCTATGTAAATAAATTCAAATACAAATAACTGTGATTTGAACATGGAAATCCTTCATCTGCTTCAACAGTTTCAATCATTTATTGCTCTTTCAGACACTTTATCTGCACTCTGTCTGTTTTTTACTCAACACTCAGTGGATCTGATCATTTAAAGGTTATAACGATGATGATAAGTGATGATTTTGCTGATGAAACATACTTTTTGATTAAATCACTGAACAATAACAGATGGTTGTCTCCTCATAGGAAAGAAGACCTGCTCTAGTCTGCTTCAGATAACTTTATCCTCCAATCTGGAGCAGATAAAAATGGGCTGTCTCTGAGTTTCCTGTAAAAATCGGAGACATATTTCAGAGTTGTACTTGCATCTGTTCAGAGTACACTCTGGACAAGATAATATAATATTCTTCTCACATCCTGATGCTGACCCAGACTTTCCTCCCTCCACATCTATCAAAGCATCCTGTGGTGCCAACCTGCCCTGAGACTGGTGGCTTATGTGATTTGTCTTTCATCACAGCTGGACTCTCCCTCTGAGCTCCACTTAACCTCCACCGTCTGGATGTCTGCTGGACTCGCTGAGGGAACCCTGATAGTGACACTGCAGAGACAGAAAGAGGTGTGTGTGTCTGTGTGTGTGTCCATCCTGAAATAATGGCTGCAGGGTGGCTTTCATCTGTATTATGGATATA
Source organism: Callopanchax toddi (assembly GCA_006937965.1). Classification (NCBI taxonomy): domain Eukaryota; kingdom Metazoa; phylum Chordata; class Actinopteri; order Cyprinodontiformes; family Nothobranchiidae; genus Callopanchax; species Callopanchax toddi. Next base: position 1,760,956 of record SSNR01000010.1, on the reverse strand, counting down.
TAATAGAATTTCATGTGACATTTAAATTCAGTAAAAGCTTTTGTTTTTCACAGAGATGACTCGTCCTTTTGTTTGTGAGCAGCCTTTGAAAAATCTCAAATTGTCCTTTTTGAAAATGCAGAAAGTTTTGAAGTTTCTGAATGTATTTGGACTCGTGTGTGTGTGTGTGTGTGTGTAACACCTTAGTAAAGCTGAAGCCATGTCTGCATAAAAGAAGAATTTTTAGCTAAATGTTTGTGAATTTGAATTTATTTTAGTCCACGGCCTCATCAACATGCAGTAGTGTTGTGCACAAATGCATTCAAAATGAACATGTTTGATCTAAAAAAAAAAAAATCAAATTTTCTTTGAAGTTTGAATCAAACAAAGCTGCTTTTTACTTGATGAGCTTGAACTGAGCATTGGTCAACATGGTGTTGATAGTAAAGGCTGTGATCTCAGGCAGAAAGCAACTGCTGCTAAATGAGAAACCTTTAAAACAAAACTTTCATGCAGAAAAAGACCTCTTTTCCTACAGGGGCAGGGTGTTGTCCTCACTTGACGCTTTAACTGGAGACTCATGCTTTAACAAAGAAAATTAAAGACTTTTACAACAAACTAACAGTTCTTCCTGAACCCTCCTGGAGAAAACTCCAACTACAGAATCTCAGCATGCAAGAATGCAATGAAGGACACTAGGAGCAAGGAGAGCCTTTGCAAGACTTTCCTCCCTAATATTTATGCAGAGCTGAAATAACAGACATTATCCGTAATGTGCACTGAGTGGAGACTAAGCCTAGTTTATACTTCTCACACGTATTGACGGAGACGTTTTTGATTTTTACTTCTCCGTCAGTGTTGTGAAGCAATTCTCCACCAGGACAGCAGAGGGCGCATAACTTTTCTGCAGTAACGCCTCCGGTCGACCAAAGTTTGTTTACTTCAGCTCAGTAATGGCCGACAGAGAGCGAATTTTGATTGAGTTTGAACAGATTGATCTCGAGGAACAAACAATGTTGTTAAAAAGAATTAAACAGGAGTGAGGAGACGGCGGCGTCTGTTGAATGTCCGTCCGTTCAGTGAGGACGAGGCAGACGACGAGCGAATATGTAGCTCTTGTTTAACCCTTTAGGACACTGATGGATTATATAAATGTTCGTACTTCGTCTGCCAGACGTTTCTCGAGCTGATCCATATCTGCTTCCGCAAAATTCTACGGCTGTCGGAGAGTTCTTGCGTCTACGAATAATGGCGTTGCGTGTCTCCATAACGACACAGACGGAGAAGTATAAATCAGGCTTTAGGCTACGTTCACACTGCAGGTCTTAATGCTTAATTCAGATTTTTAAAATGTTTTAATCAAATCCGATTTTTTTTGTCTGGCTGTTCACACTTCAACTGAAATGCGACAGCAAACAGTCTCCAGTGTGAACGAATCACGGCCCCAAAGCAGCCCGCATGCGCAGACGATGACAAGACGTCACACATAAGGTGCTCTGTTTACGGAAGTAAAATGGCCCGATTACGGTAAGATCTCTTTAAGGCTGAAATACACCGGAGACCTCAGCACTGCGCCACGTCGCGCTCGCACCGTTATTTTGATTAAAAACCATTTTAGTCCATCAGATCACTCATCACACGGGGACCGCCACAGCGCTTCCCAGAAACGCGAGTCCATGGCGCTAACAGTATCCAGTATCAGCTCTACTTGTTGGAGCGTTTCCCTCCGCTGGCGCAGATTAGTGGTCTGTCTCCTGTCAGTCACTTACGAGGCGGATTCAATGCGACATGTCCGTTCAGACTGGAGTCGCTTCCAAAAACATCAGATACGTATCTAATTCAGTACCACATATGAAAGTGACCTGGGTCGGATTCGAAAAAATCGGATCTGTGCCGTTCAGCCTGTCTTAAAAAAATCAGATATGGGTCGCATGAGGGGAAAAATTCAGATTTGATGCGCATTTGGCTGCAGTCAGATGTTGCTCTCCTTGAACTCCGTATTTTATTAGAATAGAACATCAGACATTCAATTCAGTTTTTTATCTAGTGTCAGTTCACATCAAAAGTCCCCCCAAAGCACTACAACAAGCAGTGGCGGCTGGTAAAATTTTTTTTGGGTGGGGCGCATTTTTGCTAGTCAGTTTTCAGATGTGCAAAAAAATCACATATCACCACTAGGGCAGGGAATGATGCAAAATATTTTCATCTGACTGAATATTTTGCTGGTAAAAGTCCCTAGTACCACCAGTTCTCTAGAAATGTGGAGCTGTTAGGTCTAATTCTACACATCAAACAGTAAAGAAATCATAAAGTCTTCATGAGGAGACCTTAGAATAATATCAATATAATTAGATACAAATAAAAATAAAAAACAACCACAATGTGGTCACAACAGAAGTTGTAAAAGTTTCAAGGAAAAAACAACCTGGGAAAGTCAAAAACATTACTTAATATTCACAATTAGCTTTCTACTGACACCACAAACAAATAAATCCACCTCTAACTAATACAGTCAGATAATTAATGTTACAATTCAGACAACAACCACTAACCAAGCAAGTCATGACAATCAGCTCAACTAATGAAGTGAATTAACAACAAAATAAAGTCAAATCCACTGTATTTCTCTAACATTCGGCAGACACCTCAACAAACACATGTCGCTATTTAAGGTATAAATTCACTCATCAGGACTTAGCACTGCTAGCCGCGGCTAGCTCCGCCTATGGGGTTTTTGAATGGGAAAATCCGTGACAGACACATAGTTATTAAGAAAACAAACAAACAAACGAAGTCACTCACCATTGAGTTGATGAAATCAGGACAAATGGAATCATTCGGCTTGTTTTCACAAGCGGGCAAGAAGGATCCTTTGAATAAATATCCATTTTCTACCCTCCATTAAAAAGAGAGCAAGAACTTCCGGTTCCGGTCTGAGCAACACTCCGGTCTCCTGCTGTTCTGCGCATGTCACACAGGGACGCTGAAGACCTGCGTCCCGAGCGATCTCCTATTTTTTGCACTCAGTGCGCATGCGTCAGGAGCAGAAAACAATGCGCTATGTTGGGACGGCGTCCCGTCCAGACATGCGCAGTAGAACCCAGAGAAACACGACCTATCGGTCCAGTAAAAAATAGTGAGAAAACCTTTCTAAACTACACCTAAATGCAGATTATACACAGCACTTATTGTATATATAATGGATGGCTCGTTTAGTTTTATTTTTATGTTAGTTTTTATATTTTGTGATCCCTATTTCTCTTCTTCTTCCTCTTGGGACTGGTGGGGCGGCGCCCTAGCGCCCCCTATGGACGGGCCGCCACTGACAACAAGCCCCATTAACACCAGGTCCAGTTGTTTTCATTAAATTCAATTGAATGGCAACAAATTAAAATTAATTTAAAATGTGAATTAGTTAAAAATGGCCTTTAAAAGAGGACTCAGCAGACTGGATTAAAGCTTCACTTCAGAGTAATCACAGTGAGAGTGGAGACAGAAAGGAACCTTCTGTTAAAACTCAAACCGTGGTCCTAATGGGCCACATTTCAGTCAGAATTCCTAATAAAATCTAAATCTAATTAAAAATGAATAGAAAAAAACTAGTTTCTTTGTGGGCTGTGGATCTGGGTGAGCTTTAAGCTGATTCCTTTCGAGTGTGAACTTGCATCATCATAAAACAAGAGCTGTTGCTCCAGCTGTTTAAACAGCTGGGTTGATTAATAGAAGAGGGGATATAGTAGAAAGGGAAAACATGAATGAAATGTTTTCTGTTCAGATCTGTCCTCATGCTGGGGTAAACGCTTTAGCACATCTACCGTCTGAGCTGCTCTCATCCTTCATGTAATGGAAGAATTTTACAACAACAACGACAAAACTTGAAAGAAACAATAAATGAGAATAATGTTTTTCTCAAATATATAAAAATAATGTTTCTGCAGGTAATTTGTGCTGCTGGAGTCGAGGACCTTTAACAGAGGATTTGTCTGATTTATTGTTGCAACTGTTTCTTCCTGAGAGACCACAGCCTGTGTTTTAATCTTTGTGGCAATCCTTCTAAACCAAGTAAAATAATAAAGGAGCATAATCAATAGCAGCAGCAGCTGTATTTCTGAAGAGGGAGTTAAAATGCTGTTTCATGCCTTTTTGCTCTGTATGCAGGAAACTGCTTTCTGGAGGGAAATGCCGATATGGTGGTTGACATTACAGGATCTCCTTTTCAAACTATGACTGATGCCTTTTTCTTTGAGGCAGCTCGGTGAGCCCGGGAGTGCATTAAAGGCACAATGCCAGCTGATTGGTGCTACTTACTGATTCAGTACTTTGTGCAGATTTTGAAGAGAGCTCATGAAAAGTGTCACTGAACATAAAATGAAAATCAGGTGCCCACTCGGCCAGCTGCACAAGCTGACAAAAACACAGTGTAGATATTGTAGCGTTTACAGTCAACCTGGAAAAGCATCAAGATAGATTTAACTCTTTCAGACCTCATTCTTCCATCATCTTGCACGTTAACCATTTAATCTAAACGAGTGAAATGATGAAATTCTCCTCTCAGACACAGATGCTCCTCCCGGGCTTTGCAACACATGGCTGAGAAGTTTGCCAAAGTTTTCTGTAGCTGGCTTGAATACTTTATATTCCTTGCTCCGTGTTTGTATGTGGGCGTGGAACAGCTGTGATGAGACAAGCCCGGGCCCCGAGTGACAGAGTCTGCAGAATGTGTGCACAGTTTTCACCCACACCCCCTCACGGCTTTTCATTTCCTGCGCAAACTGGAAGAAAAATGTCCGAGCACGTCTGCCAAGGAGCCTTCAAAACTTTTATTAAACGTGCGCTTTACGAGGTTGCCACACAGCGATGCAGCGTGCCAAAGTGTGAAGAGGACGAGCAGCAGCTTGTCTCATCACGAGCGTTTAGGTTTGCTTAAAACGCACACATCGAGGTCTGGCTTTGAGCGACAGCAGGAAACCTTTAGAGACTGTAACGTTAAAAATTACAAATTAATCCCAATCTTTTTCATAATCCATCTATCAATCACAAACAGTTACCAGATTATTCCTGATTTGAGATGTTTTTATGAACCCAACATATTTCTTTTTACCCAAAATGTGATCATTTCTATATGGATTGTTTTATAAAAATGACCATGCTGGACTAATTTGCTGACTATGCCAGCATCATCTTTGGAACACTAGAATGATAAAACGTCATCTGCTGGAAAATGTAAACATTTAGCTCAAAGCACCACAGGATGGCTGACTATGACAGTACAATAAATACAATTTTCTCAAGCTTGATGAGATGGAGGACAGTGGTAAGGGAGAAAAACAAATTGTTAGCTTGTAGCACTAAAGCTACATCCCCTGCTGCCCCAGGAGGGCTCACCACCAAACCAGGCTTCAGGAAGTTACTCCATTTTTCCGGGCAAAGCAGCATGTTTACCACCTTCATCAAGGTTTTCAAATCACTCACGGTTTGACCTTTTCCCAAGGCCAGTTATGGGAGACTACCAGCTAGGGGCTGATGCCACAAACAGCCTGTTAGGATACGTGTTGATGTGGTGATTCTGCAGAAAGCCAACTCCTACAGGTCAATATTAGAAAAACAACATGTAATGCTCCCTCTGGGTAGGAAGTGTCTTGTGGTGAATTTTTCATGACGGAGTGAAAGATGGAGCGATGGATCGGGGCTCCATCTGCAGTAATGGTGAGGCTGCTCTGGTCGATTGGGGTGAAGAAGAAGCTGCTCCAAAATGCTAGGTTCTTAATTTCTGGGTTATGTTTTGACCCTCATATGGTCAAATGATTTGAACAATTACTGAATGAACAAGATGGCTACAAGTGGCCAAAATAGACTTCTTTCATGGGGCGTCTGGGCTCAGCCTTTGAGGAGTTCCATCATCTGGGAGCAGAGTAAGGTGGTTGGTCAGGTTCTGAAGTCCTTGTCCTGGACGTATTCTTGACAACTGATAAGATGCCGAGGCCGGATGTAGGCATGGGCAAGGGGGGGGGGCATTGCCCCCACAAATTCCATGACTGCCCCCCCAAACGTGATTGCATGCAGAAATAACAAATTTCAAAAATATTTCAGTGAAAAATGGTCAGAGTGAGCGCTCTCTTCCGTTTGTCCTCATTCAAAGTAGCTACTTATGAATGACACAGAAAGAAAGAAAAACAAAAAACACAAAAAAGAACAAAAAACAACAAAGAACAAAAACAACAAAAAACAAATAACAAAAAAACAAGAACAAAAACCACAAAAAAAGAACAAAGAACAAAGAGAAAAAACACAAAAGAACAAAAAACACAAAAAAGAACAAAAAGAAAAAAACACAAAAAAGAACAAAAAACACACAAAACCACAAAAAAACACAAAAAAGAACAAAAAACACAAAAAAGAACAAAGAGAAAAAACACAAAAAAGAACAAAAAACACAAAAAAGAACAAAAAACACAAAAAAGAACAAAAAACACACACAACCACACAAAAAAAAAAACCACAAAAAAGAACAAAAAACACAAAAAAAGAACCAAAAAGAACACAAAAAACCTGAACAGGAAATGGTTCTTCATGCTTTGATCTCCTCCCGTCTAGATGACTGTAACACACTTTTCACACGTTTGAACCAAAAAGCCCTTTATGGCCTTCAGCTGGTCCAGAACTCTGCAGCGAGGCTCCTCACTGGAGCAAACAGGAAAGATGACATCACTCCTATTCTGAGGTCTCTGATTGGTTACCTGTTAAATGTAGAGTTCATTTTAAAATCCTGACTCTAACTTTCAGGGCCCTACATGGTCAAGCTCCTCTTTATGTTACTGACCTGATAAAGACCTACGCTCCAACCCGAGTCCTCAGGTCCACAGACCAGAATCTACTAACAGTTCCAACCCGAGTCCTCAGGTCCACAGACCAGAATCTACTAACAGCTCCAACCTGAGTCCTCAGGTCCACAGACCAGAATCTACTAACAGTTCCAACCCGAGTCCACAGACCAGAATCTACTAACAGCTCCAACCCGAGTCCTCAGGTCCACAGACCAGAATCTACTAACAGTTCCAAGGACCAGATTTAAAGTCCAGGTGATCTCTCCTTCCAGTCTGTTGCACCTCGACTTTGGAATGACCTTCCTTTAGTTTGACGCTGTATAGACAGTCTGGACTCCTTTAAAAAGCAGCTGAAGCCCCAATTATTTAAAACTGCTTTTAAATAACTCTTTTATGTTCTCTTGTTGTTTAATGATTTTGATTTGTAATGATATTTTGTTTGTTTTATTGATTTTATTTGTTTTTTATCATGTTTGATTCTGTTTTCTGTGAAGCACTTTGTGATTTTATCTGTGAAAGATGCTATAGAAATAAACTTTACTTACTTACTTACTTACAAAAAACCACAAAAAAGAACACAAAAACCCAAAAAAGAACAAAAAAACACAAAAAAGAACAAACAAAAAAAACACAAAAAATAACAAAAAAATACCAAAAACCAAACCAAACCTAACCAGATGAGGTCAGCCTCAACAGGACATCAGCCAGTGTCCTACTTGTTCCGTCCCAAGCCCGGGTAAATGCAGAGGGTAGGGATCAAATATGAACATAAATCTATGGATAGAGGAACTGATATGATGTCATAGTTTTTGATGCATTTAAGGGATTGGGGGGATGTGATGACCCAAACATTCTTAGCATGTCCAGACTGGCCCCCCCTGATGTTCTACCTGCCCCCCGTAATAGGGTTCACTATGTAACCAAGTCAAGTTCCTGATTGACAGGACGCCGTCTTTCTGGCAATAAAGTTGATTCTGATTGTTACTGGAGGTGACACAAAATGTACTGGAATAACTTTATGTCCTTTCTGGTCTTCAAACAACTTTGGATCCCCCAGCTGGACAGGGCTACCAGGGAAGGGGACGTCTAGGTTTCCCTCCTGGATCTGATACCTTCATGGAAACTGAGTCATTGGTGGAAAATAAAACAGTGATTGTAAAAATTCTGCATGGTGGTGCAGTTGGTAGAACTGTTGTCCAGCCTTTCTGTGTGGAGTTAGCATCTTCTCCCCATGCATGTTTCCTTTAGGTTTTCATGGATTCCCCAACATGCCTGAAAGGTTAAATGTCACTTTGGATAAAAGAGTCTGAAACAAACATAAAAATAAAAAAACTATTTACGGCATAATCAAATTTCCTAAAGGGTGACTCGGTATTTTATCCCATTTTGAGTTGATACATTAGATCCTTGTCGTTTCCTGCTTTGTGTTTTTCAGCGCTCCAGTCTTAAATCTTCTGCTGATTTCTGGCCTGGTTCTGTTGGTTGTGTTGATGCACTAATGTGAAATAGGAGTCACAACCTGCATGCTGCTTTCCAAATTGCTCATGTTTGACTTTCTAATGCAGCGTCACTGCAGCACAGCCCTGTGAAATCCAGTGTTTGGAGCTTTAACTGGCTCTTCTTATCTGTGAAAACGGCATTTTTCAAGGTGGAGTTTTCATCTTTTGCCTCCATGGCTCATTGTGCAAATAGCTGGACCTCTGACCAGGATCCCTCCACCTTCACCGCCCCTCAGAGGAAAAAGGACATTCCTTCTTCTGGCTCAAAGCACAGAGGAAATGGAACAGAATATTTCAGCAACAACAAGAGAAGGTCATCGAAGAGGCATCTTTTATTAGTTCCAGCATTGTTTACGTAATGAGGATAGAGCATGGAGATAACTTTTGTCTCTCTGTTGTGATAAAAACCTACTTATGGACACAGACATTGCCTCATTTAGTCTGGAAATGAATTTCTTTGTGAGCAGATCAGATTGGTTTATGGTCTTCTCAGAGATATTTTGGCAAAACTTTAAACTATGAGGAATTAAATCACTTTATTTGTTGAAACTTATCAGCGAATCAGTGTTCATCATCAATTCAGATCAAACTGACTTCAAAGTTGATAATCATCATAACCAAAACAGTTTGGAGCAGCAAATCATGCAGCTGCGTTGCGTCATTTAATCCGATAAGCAATCCAAACTGGTGAGACGACGCTCCACCGACTTCCCTCCATTAAACTAATAACTTCAATGTTTCAGGAGTTTTCTATTTGTGCAGGGATTCAATATGTTCCTGTAATAAAGGTGGGATCAGAGCACCGCAGAGTCGGATCCCGACGTGGAGACTCCAGTGTGTGAAGCGCTGGCACGAGACCAACCTGAAATTAAATTTTACAACCTACAAACAAGGTGTTTAAGTGTTTAAAGTGCGATGTGGCCAAGGGCAGGGTGAAAGAAAAACAATGTCACATTCCTTCCTCTAAATTTAACCCTAATCCTTAATCATCCAACCACCTGGTGTCTTGTCTCGTAATATTCTACCAATCAGCTCGGCCTTATTTCATGAAGCGTACAACTTAGATAGTGAATGTAGGGGAAATTAATCCATTGTGTGAATTTAAAAGTTGTGTTGATGATAATTAATCCTTTATTGTCCCCTTGAGGAAATTATTTCTTTACATTTGACCCAGAGGAACAGATTCCTGCCTAAGGCTACTTCAGCATGTGGTCTGAGAGAACCGGGGATTGAACCACTCACCTTCTGATCAGCAGAGAAGCGTCTTTACCTGCTGAGCCACGTCTGACCCGCAATAAAAAAATTCCACTGTCAAAAATGTGGTGGCAGTTTATGCAAACACTTTTTTCATAATCTTTGCAATGCTATAAATTTCACGTTTTATGGCTCTTCTGACAGAATTACTATGAAATTCCAACCAGAAAGAAATTTCCCATCCTCCCTCTGCTGCAAAAACACTGAATTCACTGTAAACCATGCAATGTAAGATATAGTGTGCAGAATTATTAAATAGCATGAGCATAAACTGATATGAATTGTTTTTTTGAAACTGGAAGAAGCCTTTTGGGATTGGTCCCATCAGACTAGTTGTTAGCTCTGGTCAGAACTACCGTATTTTTCATACTTTTTACCGGCCAAAATTCTGAAGGATTTAGATCTACCCAAAGCACGTTATTCTATAATATTATATTATGTTGGATCCAAACAGAACGGAATGAAACTTAATTAAATAATCATTAATAAAAACTACTTTTAACTCATTTCAGATGTTTTATTTATTTATTTTTAATGAACTCTCTTAATGAAATCTAGTCAGACTCCTTGTTTTGTCTCCATGAAATCTGCCCTCCTGCTTCTGACAGGCTTACAGCCTCATTTTTGGAGTCCCTTCATCGTCTTATTTCCTAGGACCAATGAGTTGTTACGGGTCTTTTAGCGTACTGGAGGAAAACGGAGCAGCTCATCTGCGCAGATTCCGGTGTTGTGCTAAAATCTGCTCCCCAGAAATACTATGTTCACCTGTGTAGGGAGCGGATAAAACGCTCAGCGATTCTGTCAGTGTTTAAAACAAAACAAAAAAAGAATAAAAAAATGTCAATTTAAAATTTGTATTAATTTATTTACTAGGAACTAAATAAAGTATCAACTTTGACACGACTACGTGTTGTAGAAATCTTTTAGAAGCGTTGTGAAGCCTGCAATTCGACATGGGGGAACAGAAAAATTCAGGGGAACAGACTTTCGCACAACACCTGTTGTGCCCTGTAGCCAGCATCAACATTATCTCCACCGCTACCTCCAGTTCGCCACTTTTCATTAAATCTTCTGGTTGCCACTGGTCCTGGTGGTTTCTCTTCCAGTTCCATTACTTTTCTTTTTGAAGACTGGCTGACTCCAGTTCTAAACCGCCACATATCGCTGCTAGCTTTAGCACGAAGCTAACTGCTGCTGCCTTGATGAACAGTGAATAGATAGGAGGAAATGCCGGGTGCAACTCTCGCGTTTCGCATATGTCGCGTGCAGGCAGGAGAGGAGCGTCGCAGAAATCCATCTGATAAACAGAACTAAGTTGGTGCAAAAAATGTACTCGCCATGTGGCGGATGACACTCCAAATTTTACTCGCCAAGTGGAGCAATTTGGTCGCATTCGGCGAGTGTTAATTTCGGTCCCTGGTAATCTCTGTTTCTCCAAGTTGTGGTCATTTAAATACATGCAACAGCTAAAATGTTAAATGTTCATTACTTTTCTCAGAATATGCTTAAAAAAGATCAGAACTATCCTTTTAAGATGTCATCCTCAACACTCAACTCAAAGCAGACTAGGTGTCTGAGGAACTGATAGTACACCTTTACAATGAAATATGGCCTAAAAGTAAAATCTCAGATTTAAAAAAAAAATTTGATTTACTAATTTTTTCTGATTTCCCCGCCCCTACAAATACAAACGGCAGACAACATAGGGCCCTATGATTTCCGCGATGAGGAAAAAACGGACAAAATCACGGAAATCCCCAAACAAAATGGAATTCAGTATAAAACGTGGAATCTCACGGAATTCTCTCATATCTGCAAATTAGTAAAGAAAATAATATTTTCCGAAGTGTTTTGGCCACCGCCGCCACCGTACCTGTGCAGAGCTCAGCTCTCCTCTCTACACAGAGAAGAGAAAAAAAAAGACGGTCCGCTTCGACAAAGTCTCACGTACACCTCCAGAAAATTCAAAACCATGAAATTTAGTGCAAAGCTCAGGGCAGAACAATATCCAGATTACCTTTATGAATCTGAAGAATGACTTCTCTTTAAGTTTAGTCGACAGACAACGGACTGGCAGCGTAATGTGATGAGCTCCGAGTCAGAGTCACGTCTGAAAACAGGCAGCAGCGTGGAGCCGGTCGAACCGTATACGGAACATTCAGCTAAATTAATAGAAACGAGCCGTGAGGTTAGTGGAATTTGGGAAAAGATAAAACGGATATTATAGGGCCCTATATGTGCAAAGCGACTGCGTCGGTGATTGTTTTTGCTGTTGTTGTCGCTAGCAATAATGCTATGTGGAACTAGCTCTACGGAAGCTCCGGGGAGCCAAAAATATGCCATTACACAAAAACTCGATTTACTTATTTTTGAAATCGCCCGCAACCAAAAATTCAAATTAATTCATTCAATCGATTTATCACCCAGGCCTACAATGAAATACGAATAAAAGAACCCCATGGTTAGAACAACAATTAGAGTTAACTCATTAGTGCAGAATGTAGTCATCCTGTTTCACTGAGCTTCAACCTCATTTCACAAAACTGCAAATGATTAAAGATGTCAGATCAGAAAGTGCTCCTGATGCTCATTCGTATAATTCCATTCAAAAGTGTTTTCTTTTTACAGGATGTAGCCTAAAAGCTTTTCATTTTTCACAAATTACCTGAATCTCCCTTTTCTTTTTCGCCTCCTGTTTTTTTCCCTGCCTCTTTTCACCGTGTGCCATCTAATGAAGCACAAAAGACATAAAGGTACTCTATCAAACTGAACAGGAGCTGTAGTAATAATCATTTCCTGTACCATAAAACCCATTATTCATGCAGGCTACAGCCTCCTGGATAAACCACTGGCTTCACATCAATATTCCCAGCAGGTACTCACCTTCAAAACATCATATTCTTGAAAATTACATAAACAAATTGTGATTGACCACGGCGGGGGCGTCAGTTTAGACAGCCAATCAAAACAACTCTACATGAAGTCAAACCCGCCAGGTTGAATTTACTCACGAACAAAGTCGAGACGCTTGAACAGACATTTAAACAGCACATCTACTACTGTGTCCCATCTCCGCTAAATTGGCTTGAAAAAAAAAGAATTTGTAAAACTGTTTTATTTTCCTCCTGCTCTGATCGCTGAACTCCTCGATGCACTGGGCGCCTTCCATCCCAGCCCGGGCGCAGGAGCTTGCAGTCTTTTATATCAATATTGCTGCAAAGCCACAGAAAATTGCTGAAAATGAAAAAGAAAATAGGTGGGTTTTGTATGTGTATTGGGAGCGTTTAAAGAGTGGGTGAGCAGCCACATGGGAACTGTGTAGGTGAGGAAAATCAAGCCTTCAGGAAGCAGCAGGCCATGCGACCTCCTCCTTCTGTTTGCTCCGTGACAGATTCTCACTCTGAATGCCTCACTGCTCCCAAACGAAGTAGCAGGAATTTGGAAGAAGGAGAAGAAAACAGCCTGACTCTCCTCTTTGACATACTGTAATTATTAGGTGGACAAGGACTTTTAGTTACAGAGATTATTCTGAAGCTGGAAGCTTTTACAGATTCGCTCAGTGAATTACTTGGTAAACAAGATCAGATTAGAAGATGAAACCGAGTGACTCTAAACTGTTTTTATTTATTTAAAAAGCTCTGATTAAGTTTAGGTTGTGCCGTTTTCTCCATGTTTGGTTTAAAACATGCTAAAGTTCCTTCTATAGGATCATCTAAAATGTTTGAATATTGTGAAAAAGTTTATATGTGTGTGTATATATATATTATTTTTAGATTATACAATTAATATTATAAAATTGTAATATTGTTATTGTCAAACACAATGGAATTGACTTTAATACTGGTCTTGTTGTTTGCACAGATTATGTCAATGAGATGCCAGTTTTCATTAAGATTCTGCATGTAATTTAGAGAAATGAGGTCTATTTTTTGGTTTTGGAAATGGAGACAACATTTGTTGAACATTTTCATGCTTTTCAAGTTGTTGAAAAACTGCACAAAGTTTCTATTATTACACCAAATGATTTGAGATACTTTAAACCCTTTGATATTCAAATGTCTTATGGTACAGACTCCCTTTTCTATGTTGTGCCAGATGGCTGTATTGTATAGGACAAAAGGTCCAAAGCAGCCTCCTTTAGTTTTGATCCATTCTGAGTTTAATGTGAAAGCCATGGTGGAAACAATGGGCAAAAAAGGCAAAGTTTGATTGTAGAAACAATAATAAAAAGAAAATTTTGAATTTTGAGTGATCATTGTCTTTGGTTGGGAAAACTGTTGTAATAACTGATGTATATTTAAACAAATAATCTTTAAAGTAAGGTGAAATTCGTTTAATTTTGAACACTAGTTTTGGTGTACATTTTTATGAAATTGACTCTTTTATAGAGTTACGCTAACACTGTCTCTGTGTAAAATTTTTACCGTTTTGATGTGTATAGTAAAATTTTTAACACCAATTTGGTGTATTTTAGGAACTCGACTGGTGTTAAAATTTGACACCATAAAAGTTTAATTTTAACACTGTAATGGTGTTAAAAAGTAACGCTTTTAAAAGTGTTAATTTAACACTAAAGTGGTGGTTCCTATATAAAGTCTGAAGGAGTGTTGATTTTAAATCTGAGAGTGTTAATTCTGAACTTTAGAATTTGCTGTGCAGGCGTGTCCAAAGTGCGGCCCGGGGGCCAAATGTGGCCCTCAGAGTGATTTTGTCTGGCCCTCGGCTGCATTTTAAAAATTAAATAATTTAGTTTTCCTGCAGGATTTTGATGCAGAGAGACGCTTTATGACATTTTTTAGATTTTTACTAACATGAGACCCAACAAACAAAAAAATCCAAGTAAATTAAAATGTTTTTAAATGCAAAAGTTTCCATTCAATCAAAAATATTCAACATTTCTTTTAGACAATTCAAGAGATATTGAGATTTCCGACTTTATTTCCTGGTAAAAAGAACCACAGATCCTCACTGACTTTTACCAAAACGCAGACTTGTGAGCTCTGTTCATAAAGCCTGACTAAATCCAGCAACAGGACTGGAGAAAGACCCAGATCCTGGTCTTGTTGCTGAGGATGGAACTAAATGTGGTTTCTAGAAACCTAAAAACAGTCGACCAATCAGATCCAGTGAATCTGATGCTTTTTATTATTGAGTCAAACATACGAGATCCCTGTGTCGTATTAAAGACTGTTCATTAAAATGTTGCATTTACAATGAATTTTTGAGCAGAACAAAATATTTCTTGCTTGTTTCTTTTAAGAAATGTTCCAATTTTTGTGGCCCTCGAGGACTTGATGCTTGGTGATTTTGGCCCTCGTGTTGAAAAGTTTGGACACCCCTGTTCTATAACATACACGAGTCCAATTCAGGGGCTTATACCCGCATATGTAAGAAAAGGAATAAGAGACATTTTGAATCGCTGTCCTGTTGTGACCACTATGAATATTTGATATTTTTGTATTTTTTGATCATATCCCAAAGAAATCTCAAGTTTTTCCAGGGGGGTGGAGTAACTGGAGTGAGCTCTCTTGGCAGCTGATGAACAGAGTCAGGCTCAAAGGGATCTGCTGGCTCTGTGACAAACCTGACAATCATTCAGGACTCACAGCCCCCTGCCAACACAATTACCTGGTAATATCCACAGTACCTTGTAAGTCTGCGTCTGGTCGTAAGCAGTATGAGTGATGGGTAAAGCTGCTGCAGTGACATCCAGGCTGGCAGGAATGTGCACACGTGTGTAGCTGGTATGAGCACCATGTGTTAAAGTGTTTGTGTTTACGGGTGTGAAGCTGCATCTCTGATGAATCAAGCCATCCCTGGAATGACATTTTTGTGGGCGAGTCAGCCCGTGCATGTGTGTTTATCTGTGTGTGAATGGTGTGAGAGTGGGTCCGTGATGAATCAACCTCTCAACAGAGGCAGGATGACAGAGAGGAGCAGAAGATGGTGAAATGGGAGCGCGTTCTGGTGCTAGTTCAGATGTTATGGCTGCTACATTAGAAGATTTAAAAAAATACTCTTCTAGATGGATGAGTGTGGACAAACAGGCCAGCCAATCACACAAAACCATAATCAGTACCTGGTAGTTTTAGTCAGAACACATTAAAATGATGTTTTTAATGTGAACATGTTCGATTTGGTTCTAAATTCTTAGTTGGAGAACTATGAAAATGTTTTATTACTGTTTGGGAAATTACTTTTATGGTTGGAGTGTAAACTTGTACAATAATGTTCACAGATTTAAAAAAGCAGCTTTAGAAACCTGATTTGTTGAATCCAATAAAGTTATTGTTCTTGTGAAATTTCCTGAGGTAGCACCGTGCAATGAGCATGTATAAGTAAAGAGTCATAAAAAGAGTTTTAAATCATCATTATACTACAGGTGGGACTTTAGATTCATTGATTTCAAACAAAATTGTCCAGTGCAATGTGGATCGGAGGGCAGACCAAGGCGGGAGCTTTGGCGGTTCGATCCCCGGAGAAGAAGGAGCTGAGCCGGAAAGCAAGGCTCTCGATTTACCGATCAATCTACCTCCTGATCCTCACCTGGTCATGAGCTCTGGGTAATGACCGAAAGAACGAGATCGCGGATACAAGCGGCCGAATTGAGTTTTCTCTGCAGGGTGGCCGGGCTCAGCCTTCGGGATAGGGTGAGGAGCTCGGACATTTGGGAGAGACTCGGAGTAGAACCGCTGCTCCTCCATGTCGAAAGGAGCCAGTTGAGATGGTTCGGGCCTCCCCAGGGAGGTGTTTCAGGCATGTCCTGCCGGCAGGAGGCCCCCGGGTCGACCCAGGACACGCTGGAGAAAATATATCTCTGGTTTGGCCCTGGAGCGCCTTGGGATCCTGCTGGAGGAGCTGGTAGAAGTGGCTGGGGAGAGGACCGTCTGGAGCTCCCTAATTGGGATGCTGCCCCCGCGACCCGGACCCGGATAAGCGGAAGAAGACGAGACGTTTAGAAGGAGACACCAGGAGTCTTTTGAGTTATTATAACTAAAAGAGAGCTGTGGAGGTCTTCCGGCATGACCGAACTCTTGGAAGAATGTTGATTCAGGTTAAAACATAATAAAGAGTTATTATAATCTGAGTTATTGGGAAAAAGATGGATTATTGTTTGTGATGGTTTCAGAAGTTATAGCGTATTTGGCAACGCTACAATTGTGAAATATTTACATAATTGAGCTTTTAGAAACAGACTATTCCAATAAATAGCTCTCTTAGCCCTTGTAAGGGGTAGGAGATATTGTGACTATCGCTCGATTTTGCAAGCTGCGTTCAACGGCGCTCCACTTTTAGAAATACATGTCCTGAGAGACCAGAAGGCTCACGAAAGACGTGGCGCTACCGCTAAGCAGTTTAGTGCGTTTTCTCTACTAGAAGGGTTCAAGGATGTTGTGAGCAATCATATCAAATAATATTTTACAGGACTAGTAGAGAAAGAAATACATTTTATAAATTATTCAAATCTGATATCAATACATTTTTTAAAAGACTTCATTATTAACATATAGAATTGGATGAGCTAGAACTGAAGGGCATTTAGGCACAAAGTCAATCCGGTTCTAGCAGGTTTCCATTTGTTCTAGACATCTTTAAACTAGTCTGCTTCAAGTAGCCAGCTGGTTGTGACTCAGACCAGATGCTCTAAGAGTAAAAACACAAAGATGGATGAGCATATGCAGCACACTTATTTCTCCTTGGGGCGATGAAGAAATTGGGAGTATCTTCTTTATTCATTTGTGAACTGTAAAACGTTCAAATCCTGCCAGGTCACAGCTGCTGTCATTACAGAACATGAGCTGTTTGATTGGAGGGTGCGCCCGCTGGTCTGTGAAGGAAATGAGACATGTTTTTGGATCAATTAACGAAAGACTGAAAGATTAAAGGAGGGGAAAAATGGAAGGATTTTGGTACCTTTTTAGATGAGAAATCTAAAAAGAAAAGAAAACAAGAAAGACATCGAATCTTGTTTATCTGTTCGTCATGTGGGAGTGAGAATGAGGACATTACTCATTAGCCTTCAGCAGAGTCATGGAGTGATCACACACTGCTGCATTAGTCCTTACAGTGTCACCCAGTGTGGGTGTGGAATCAAGGAATTTGTGATTACTTGAGGATTGATGCTACCTCTGAACGATGCACATCACTAGTTGCAGTTAAATGTCAGCTGCAGACCTCTTAAAAATAACCAAGAGCATTGGCTGCATGTGGAGGTGGGAGCAGAGGCCAAATACATCAGCATGGATTAAACATTCGGCAGAACGCTGAGGAGACCTGGACAGATGAATATTAATGGTTATTGTTTATGTTGGTCTGACGTGTGCAAATTAAAGTGTTAAATTACAGGGTCTTTGTTTATTTTTTCTCATTGTGTTGTTGGAGGTTTTTTAAGTGCAATCACTAACTGTGACTTTCATTCATTTTTTTATCCATCCTTATATCCATCCATTTTCTGTAGCCGCTTAATCCTCCACAGAGGGTCGCGGGGCAGCTGGTGCCTATCTCCAGCGGTCAAGGGGCGAGAGCCGGGGGACACCCTGGACAGGTCGCCAGTCCATCGCAGATCCATCCTTATACTTTTATGGAAATAATATGTTTACGTAATGATTTAATATTTACTTTATCTAAATCCAACTTAGATGGATAAATTGGCCAAAATGTTTTTGAATAAAATTCTGCAGGTGTAACCTGTCTCCTTTGACCTGGAGTTGGTAAACCCATAGATATATATATATAAAGGCTAGATGGATCATCTGGGGTTCGACAGCGTAGCTACACGGCGGCCATCTTACCACAGACAACAGACGTTCTGCTCTCTATGGTAGCAGATGGAAGTTGAGCGATCAACTTAACTAAAAGCACTTATAACTCGATGAAAAATGAACGGATTTACAAACCTTTTTATGTCTAGACTTGAGATATGATACTTTTACAATTTATGAATTTTCCAACCATTATCAATATATTTTGATATATATTCACAGCCACGTCTCTGACGTTTATAAAAATGCAAACCGTTCTAAAAATCAGTAAAAAATTGAGCAAGTTAGAGGTATTTAATAGTACATGCTCCATTGACACCAATGTTAAGAAAGGGTGCAGCTCACTGTCAAAAGATGGCCGCCGGCGTAGCTACGTCAGGGTCCACTGACAAACAGTGCAGGTAAGATATCTAGTAATATATATGATATCTATGGATAAACCACCCATTTCTGGGCAAGAACCATGGTCTCAGATCTGGAGGTGTTGATCCTCATTCCAAACGCTACACTTGGGTGCAAACCTTCCCAGCAAGAGCTAAAGTTCATAGTTTGATGAGGCTAAAAACCCAACAACATTCTCAAAAGCTCCTGCAACCAAACTCGACATCCTCTACACCATGGCTGCACCTAGAAACTGTGTCCATAGAGGTTATGAAAAGAGCCGGTGACAAAGGGCAGTCCTGATGGAGTCCAACCCTGACTGGGAACAGGCACAACTTACTGCTGGCCATGCAGACCAGACTCACTAGTACCGGGACTGAATGGTGCTCAAACGAAAGGCCACAGGCTACAGACACAGTCGTGACACCATCAAGCTTCCAAATCAACAGAACACATGTGGATTGATTGAGAAACTCCCCTGCCCCCTCTATCACCCTAGCAATGGTAAAGAGCTAGTACATGGTTTCACAGCTATTGACTGGACTCTCCTCTCCATTACCCTGTTAGACCTTTCCAGGGGGACTGTTTGGTGCTGATGGACAGTCTTTCTCCAAATATCAAAGACTGGTCAAATACCAGCCATGCCCCATAGGTCTCCTTCTTCAGCCTGATGGTCCCCCTAACCCCTGGTGTCAACCAGTGGATACGTGGATTACTGCCACGACTGGCACCAGCCACCTTGTGACCACAGCTAGCAACAGCTGCCTCAACATTAATGAACAAGGGCCGTTTGGACTCAGTGTCCCCCACTGCGATCTCACAGTCAACGCTCTGCAGGACGTGTGAGTCGAAGATCATCTTACAGAGGCGTTCGCAGCAGATCTGTACCTTACTGTCTAGTAATTTGTTGTTCTGAAATAGTGCACATGCGTATTTGTGCTTAAGTACAAGAGTAAAAATGAGACAGGAGTCGAAGTTCTTGTGTCTGCTTGGCAAAGTAAACCTGATTCTGGTTAATTATTTTCACAATATGCAGTTTTGGCAGATCCCAGTGACATTACTTTATGTCAAAATGTCACACATTATGCTTTTTTTGTGTGTGGCTTTTTTACCCTGACAAAAAAGGTTAATTGGTGAACAAATGGCTGACAAATCTGGCAGATGCTTTATGCTAGCTTTTTAAGGCACCAAGTCTTTTTTAAGAGTTTGTTTTTGCCTCTTTGAGGTGTCTCTGAGTATCGTTTTAAAAAATGAAGATGACAGCTTTTTATCCACAAGCAGCTGTATAATTATGGAGTAGTAAATGATAACCATTCAGCTGGTATTCAGGAAAATCTCCGCAATGCAGATGTCGTAAAAGCTAGATGTTTGTTTACCAAGGACGCCGCGCACGTGCATATATGTAATTTTGGCGGAGGGATTAACAAACAGAGCTGAACCTACTGTTTTGTGAAATACATTTGTGCAACCTTTTAAACGTGTGTGTATTTGTGTGTGTGTGTACAGTATGCATGTCTGTACATGAAAGAATACCTTTGAAAATGAAGCTTACTACAGTGCATACCTTCTCATGCAGATTCTTTTGATCTGCAAGTATCTGCCTGTTTTGTTTGTGTTACTCGGTGGATCCAGCCACTGACTGAATGAAGCCTTTAAAACCCCGTGATGCTCTCGCTGTTGCACAATTTGAAACAAAACAAACAGAACAACTGCCAACTGTTTATTGGGAAGTTTTTTTTATAATTGAATGTTTTAGTGAAATGTGGGTGGCACAACTGGAAATGTTCAAGTCAAAAATAGGTTAGATGTTTTAAACTTGATGAACTCAGTTTGATGAAACTTGATTTTGAATGTAGCAGGTTAAACGTTAATGCTTTATTTATTCTTTTACCTTTGGCCTGCTTCTGTTTTTTATTTGAGTAAATAACGAGTATTGTTCCTGGAAAGTATGTCTTGTATTTTCAAAATAGCTAAATTTGTTAAAAAGCAATATTAAAACCAAAGTACTAAACTAATATTTTGTCAAACCTTTTACTTTTCCAAACTGCTGTCTTGGTCAAATAAACCATAACATTAAAGGCCTGGCATTTTATGCCAGTGTTTTAAACAAAGGTCGCCTTATTTGGAGAAATCCTGGAGTTATGAAGGGATTTTATGCAGGCAACAAACTGCATAAACTGGCTGCATGGTGGCGCAGATGGTAGCAATGTTGCCTCACAGCCAGAAGGTTGCAGGTTTGAATCTCGGCTGCAGCCTGACTGCATGCGTGGGTTTCCTCCAGGTACTCCAGTTTCCCCCCACAGATCACAGCATGCCTGATAATGTAAATAGTGTTGGATAAAAGCATCTCCTAAATAAATAAACATACATTTAAGAATTTTTTAAGGTGCATTTTTAGTTTCCAGAATTCTCAATTAGTGATGATTTACACATATATCAGCAGCACGTTTAGACATAGATGGACAAGAGGGAAGATTTTAAATAAAAATCATCATGCATGCTCAGTTTTAGGTGATGAAGCATTTTAAATCAAAAAGAATGAGGTCACCATGTATCATTCCATCATCTAGAACAGGCTGTGAGCTGTAAAATGTTCTGCAATTCGGGAACGAATTTCCCGCGCTGTCCTACGGATGTGACGTCAACTGACGCTGCTGCGCGTTCTGGAAGCTAAAAAAGTAATAATAAATGTATATCCAGTAGGTGGCAGCATTGCACCGTTGTGTTGTGTTGCTGGTCAATGGTGGACTTCCTTCGTCTAATCTGTAGTTTTTCTCATCAAACTGGTGTTATCTTGTTTATGGAGCTGAAAACCTCTCTGATGGATTATAGGGTTTCTCAGAGCTAAAGGTGCTGTTATAGGCGACCGCACAGCGATCTGTCCATGTTTATGGGTCTCGGGACGATAGGCCTCAAATCCCCGACTGTTTCCTGGACCTCAGTCCGCTTACAGTGCATCAAAGGCGGGTGTGCAGCACACGCTCCTCCGGGTGCTCCGGAGTTCCACTCTGTGATACGAACTTGAGAAATCTAGGGTGATAGAGGCGGCGGGACATGATTCTATTAACCTAGATTTCTCAAACTCACCTCCGGGAGTCAGAGAACACCGACTGATTAAAGCTTTTAGCGATACAGGCAGCTGGGAAGGACTGGAACATAGCAGCTAGCGAGATTAGCTCTGTTGGATCGGCTCCTGCTGTGTGTGTGAGTGTGTGTGTGTGTGTGTGTGTGTCGCGGGGCATTGTTTTACTATATTTCCTTTTGTATTAATAAAATGTATTTTTATTTATGGAATCATGTCTCCGGCTGCCTTTGGTTGAACCCTTATGAGATAGTGAGAAGTTTGTGCGCGCTCCCGTTCAAGACTGTAGTTATTCGCAGCGCCAGGCGCGGCGCTCATGAGGTTCGTTTTTCAAATCTTTCCTCTTCTCCCTTTAAAACAATTATTTTATTTGCCTTAGAGAAGTCAGTGTCATTTATTATAGATTCAAGCACTTCTTTTCGATTCAGGCCTCTTCAACACCTTGAAATGCTGCATTAAATTCAAGCATTTTCACAGATTTCAGTCACCTGTAGAGCATTGATTTACCTGTATTGGTCAACTCTTGAAGAACAACATTCTGCACAATAGTGCAAGCTCTTACATGACCGATTAGCACATATGTGTTGTGACTGAATCTGTAAAACGAGCAGGCTTTTCAACCACGCTTGTGTTTTCTAAGGCGGATTCGCTTTGGCAGCGACGTTGAATTGGTTTAACTCCAAAAGTTAATCAGCTGCAGGAGAACATCCAATGATTACTTTCTGAAAGATTCATTAAAATCTGCCCCGTGATTTATGAGATATTTTTCTAACAGACAGACAGGTTTGAGTCCAACAGTTTATGGCAAAGTTGTACGCAAACATCTTGAGCGATCAATTAGAGCTCCGGCTATGTGTTCTGGGCGATAACGACATAGACACAAAATTTAAAAATGTTGTATTCTAGCAGATTGGTGGAAACTGTGTATATTTCTGTGACAGCTGGTAGAATTTTAAGAGTAGTCTCTGTCTTGAATGACAAGCCAGAAAACCAGAACTGGTAAAAGTAACGGTTATACTTTAAACTACATATTCAGACTGTATCTCTGAGAGAAGTATTGACCAAAACTAAATAATCTGAATAAAACATGAAGACATGTTCATGTCACATGAAATGTAATCTATATCTAATTTAAATTATAAACCTAGAACTTTAAATTATTACAACTCATCACATTGTTTTTGACACATGGCTGTCTCTCCATTATCCATTTCCTCATGGCTGTGGGAGTTCTGGAGTCCATAAGGATCCTGGACAGCCTGCCAGCCCACCACAGCATTGACACATTCAGACATCCACTGACAGTTCGAGTCAGCATTTCACTAACAAGTAATATACGACTGATGGAGGAAACCTGGAGGGCCCGGGCTTGTATGTGAATGTAACACTTTAGGACACGTTCTTTTACCCTGAGGTGTTTTAGCCTCATGCTGACACCAAGCACTGCAGTCCCTTTAACCCTGAGGGTGGAGGAACTGGCCCCTGAAGCATTTTAATGTGGGATCCACCATCTTTTATCTCTACCAAGCAAACATCAGAACCTGAAAGCTCATCAAACTCCATCACATCTTAATAAAATTGTTTTTTAAACATAAAAAATGTCGTCCCTATACCCCACTGAGGGAGGCACAAACCTGCAGAGGTCGTCAACAATGATCAAGCGCTGAATGTGTGAGGATCAAATGCATCAAACCTCTAAACTTTTAACTAGTGATTGTGTGTTTTTAGAAAGGCAATGACAATAATAATAATTCTTGGAAAAATCCATCAGCAACTACAAACAGCTGATTAATGGATGGATTGTTACAATAGCAAACCTCAAAGACACTATCACTCCATAAGGAGACTCTTAAATGGATTCTGAGATAATATTCAAGAACAAATGTATGAACCTGAGCTTGTGTCTTTATTATTTTTGATTTACATCCCTCGTCATCACATTTTCAGCGCTTTTTTTTTTGCACCAAGTCTTTTTATTAGTATTTTACATTATAAGTACAATGGTATACAGAACATACCAAAACACGCAAACCCACACATACGAACCCCCATACCCCCCAATTACTGTATCACTCAGGATTATATATCCAACACAGGTTATACACACGTTACAAATCGTATGTGAGAGAATCATAACAACTGTTCTGAGAAATTAATGAGAAAATAATAATAATATTGAAGTATAAGGAAAAAAATGCCCATTTTTCCAACTTCTTCTCTAAAACAAGGATGAGGTCCATTGATTTTAAGGCATATGGAATATGAGATCAATCACAAAATATGTCAGTAATAGAAACGTCCAGTTTCTCAACGTAACTCAAGAAGGGATTCCAAGTAGCATAAAATTCTTGTACACGACCTTTTGTGGAAAAACGAATTTTCTCCAACACCAAATGTTGTAAAAGGTCATTGACCCACATTTTAAAGGTCGGAGGGTATTGTTCTTTCCATTTAAGGAGGATAAGTCTCCTAGCAATCAAAGTTCCAAAGGCGACTATATTTCTTGCCCTGCTATTAAAGTTAATATCTCGTGAAACTACACCAAATATCGCAGAGATTGCGGAGGGTTTCACAGATGTGTCTATGATCGCCGATAGCGCCCTAAATATTGACCGCCAGAAATGATTACGTTTTGAACAGCGCCAGAACATACTATGGGTGGCTGTTGGTTGTTTGCATCGATCACATGCAGGACTAAAATTGGGAACAAAATTTGCGAGCCTCACTTTAGACCAATGGAGGCGATGCACCACTTTTAATTGAATGACCGCGTGTCTTAGACAGATTGACGAGGAATGTATCTTGTCTAGTATTTTCTCCCAAGTCTCTTCTGAAATTTCCAGACCTAGATCTTCCTCCCATTTATTTTTCAGTGTTGTTAAGGGTTCGGTGTTGTGTGTGTTTAGTAAAGAATACATTTTTCCAATTGTCCCTTTGGAACCAGCCTTGAGTTTCAAAATAGAGTCTAGAAGTGTTTCAGGGGGGCAACCTAGCTGGGAGGTGAATAAGAGATGCTGAAATAAAGCTCCGGAGCTGCAAGAATCTAAAAAAATGGGAGTGAGGGATATTGAACTAATGGTGCGTTCGATTTGTACTCGGAAGTTGGAAATTCTGAGTTCCGAGTGGGAAAAATCAAATAGAACACCCCCCGAAGTCGGACTTCCCACTCGGAAAGTCTGAGATTTTTTGGCATCCTGACTTTGGGAAAAAAGATGGCGACTCCTGACAAGAACAGTTAAAATTTCATGAAAACACGTTTATTTTGCAAGATCTGCTTGTTCGGACGTATTTAAGTTCAGAATTGCATGTAGTGCTTTGTGTCTTCTGACTCTAAACAAATTCAGAGTGTTTGCATGAGCGAATTAATTAAAGTCTAAAACAATGTTTTGGATGCGTGCAGCTAACAAAGGCAAAAATGGCAATGTGTCTGTGTGTGAACCAAACACGTGAAGAAATACAACCATAAATTACTTTATACTTTGGTTTCCCGATTTTTCCGACTTTGCAAACAGAACGCTGTAACTCGGGTGTGACGTCATTCCCAGTTCCGACCTCCGAGGACAAATCGAATGCACCATTAATCACGAGTTGATCAAAGGTTGCAAAAGTGCCATCAATGAATAAATCTTCTACCGTGACCAACTCCAGAAAAAGGCGGGAGCTTGCCTGAAATCCCCACAGCCAATTGCAGGAGAGCGCTTGCAGCCAATCACAAGCGAGGAAGGCAGGACCATGGTTGATGTCTCCTAGAAAAAGGATATTCGCGTCCCGTCGACAAAGTGGCCAATAAATCCTCTTTCAAAATAAAAGACTTAGGTGCCTCCATCTGTTTACGTCTTAGAGAAAATCTCAAATCTAAATTGTCTAAAGTTGATAATAAAGACATTTCAAACGAATGCAGTTCCCGAACTGAAGAAACAAATGATTGTTTAAATTCAGAGTTGGAGCTCTGACATCATCGGTTTATCCCACCCTCCAACTCATTTAAGCATTATGATTGGCCCGGTACGAGACTGACCGGACCAATCAGTGGGCTGCAGAGGTTCCAATGAGCGTGGCTAGAAAAAATTCTGCAGAGCAGAAATGACGGTCTAGTTCACTAGGCTAGATCCCAAAGGTCATGTGACCAAAGTCTTCTGGTTGTGACTCGTATGAGGCTGAAAACGAAAGGGCCTTTTCCAGCAGTAGCCCCAGGTCTCTGGAACACTCCCCCCTTCAGTTTGCAGTCTGTTGAGCTTTTAAAAAGCAACTAAACTCATCTCTTTATGATTGCTTTTAATTTTGATTTACTGATGCTTAAAGCAGCACTCCGGAGGATTTCATCAGGAGAGCAGTTTTTGAATCTAGCGTCCAAAGGCTCCTCCTCAAAACATCTCGACACGCGCGTCCGATCGCGTGTGCGCGCGTGCACACTGCGCATATACTTCGGACATGAACTGTACAGCTCAATGTGTAGGATTTAATCACTCACAGTTCACAATCTTATTCCAATACTACGAGGGTCTGATGAGCCCTCTCTGTCCCTGCTGCTTCTGATATTAGCTCTGTTAGCAGAGAGCTGCTGCTGGACTCTGAAGCTGAACTTGACTCGGCCCTGGATGAACTTTATGACCAAAATAAACGCGTAACCCTGTCAAGCCTTGCCATTCTGTGAGGTGAAAGGTTTAAAAATAAAAATAAACCCGTCTTTAGCTGGAGAATGGGTAGGTTTTTAGTAGAAATGAGCCGTGAGTCCTCAGTGAACGGCTGAGACGGCAGAGAAACACACGGAGCGTCCTGTACGACAGCGCCCCCTACTGGTACAGGTTTGGTCGATGCGCGTGCATGTTGAGAGAATGCAGACATTTGAATTTCATTGGCTGAAAAATGTCGGCGGCAAGAAATAATGGAAAGGGGTCTCTAGGAGGAAGGAGGGTCTTCATCAGAATGACAGATGTTGTGGAACTCAACCCATAGATCATAGTTTAGACCTGAAATATCATTTAGAACATTTAGAAAACTTTGATACAGAGAAAAATGCTCCAGAGAGCCGCTTTAATGTGTTTAGGTTTTAGTTTTCTTCTGTCCAGCACTTTGCGATCATGAGAGTGGGCCTCTACAGTTTTTAGCATCAAAAACAAAAAAACACCCTGACCCTGAAAATGTGCTCCCTTACCTCCACGCTGATCCAGTGTGAAATCATTTTCCGGATATTGGATAACAAAAGATCTGGATTATCAAAGGACACGCTGCTGCACCCAGAGAGGCCAGACCACTCAAAACCGCTCAGAGACCTTTAGTAATAAGAACCAACAGGTTGAAACATCAAACCTTCCATCTCATCCTGGAAATAAACAAAATCAATAAAGTCATTAGTTTTTCACAAAGCTTTTGAAGAACAACCTTCTGTGATGTGAGAACATATGTGAACATAAACCCTGGAATATATGGCATTAATTATCAGCTACAACAAAACAAAGGGAAAAGTTCAACACTGACAATAGAAATCAAGTAGCATCCTGTCAGCTGCAGCTCCTTATCCTCCCACTTCTCAGCATCATGCTGCGCTTCCACCTCTAAGTGGTACGGCCATCTAGCTGACTCTTAAATGGCGCAGATTGCCATTACTAAGGTTTTCTAGAGCCATCCCTTACCCTTTTAATGACGGCTGCTTCCTCCATTAATTCTCAATCAATAATGCAAAAAGAAAGAAAAAAAAAACACTCAGAGCAAAGTCCATCCTGCCACAGCTTTATTTTCTAATGCTCTTCAAAAGCTAATGAGTCAGGCTAATTGGTCCGTCACTGTCATCACTACTCAGGAGTTACCAGAGGAAGTGGTTCCTCTCTTTAAAGAGCAACTAGTTCCCAGGGACTGACCCGCACAGCTCCAGTCCTTTTACAGAAGAAGAGTGTCAACCAATCAGGAAACTTTTGGTTTGACTTTCAATCAAATGCATTTCGTTAAATAGTGCCAGACTTAGAGACAAAATGTTGAATGTGCAGAATTCTCATCAGTTTTTATGTCTGCATTGACTTAAAATAGTGCTGTAAAATTTAACGCGTTAATTGTGATGATTAATTTGGAAGACATAACGCGTAAAAAAACCAAAACGCAATTAACGCAACTTGTGTTTGAAGCAAGGCGGAGCGCTTGTTAACATCAGATTTCCTACAGCTCCTTGACGCAGCCCGTGTCCTCCCTCCAGGCCGCCCCACCCGCTCCTCGGATCTCATCAGGTCACTCGCTTCACCGGTCTACCCGGTAGCGGAACTCAGGTCTCCGCTCCTTCCACTGTGAAAATTGAAAGTAATTGGCGGTGAAACTGGACGGTCTCTAGCCTTTAAAGTTTATTCCTGCTGCTCCTTCTCCGCCGTACGGTCTGGTTCGGTTCAGTTCAGCAGGGAGCGGGTGTTACGGCTCCAGTCCCGGTCTGACACCGAGGTCCGAGCGGAGGTGTCAGTTCGGCTCGGTACGAACCCAGACCCTACCCTTATCTGAAAAGTAAAACCAGTACCGGACTTAGGCGATCCCATTCCCACACTAGTCTTTAAACAACAGAGACCTGAGTGACCCGGACCCCTCATTGAAAACGAGGCAGACCGTGGGTCAGTTTGAACACTGCAAAAAATGATTCTCTCATAGTGTTTCCACATGTTGGAAATCTTTTATTATTATTTTAAAACAATACCCTTCTGAAATTGTACATAAAATAAACAAATAGATTCATAAAGTACTGTATTTAGGGTCTGTCCAGTTTTAGTCAGAAATTTATGTTTTTCAACTGTTTTGAAATGAAATGCAATTTAAATGCATTTTTTCATCAATTATAAAAGCTTTAAAAATGATTTTTAAAAACATTTTGGCATATTTCTTGGATGGACATTGTAAACTGCATGTCATTTATTTTTTCTGAAAAGAAGCGATTAAATGCGATTAATCGCGATTAATTTTTTTTCAAATTTGCGATTAATTAGTTAATTTATTTTAATCGACTGACAGCGCTAATTTAAAATGAACTTAGTCTCACAGAAAGTGGGTTTCAATGGTAAATGATAGATATCAGCTACAATGGAAACCAGAAGGCAAACAGCCTGATCCAGTCCAAAGGAGCCACCAACCTTCAAATCTCTTAAACACAACTTGAAAAGGTTTTATTTGTCCAGAAATCAAACATGAAGTATGAAATGTGGGAGAATAATTCAGTAAAGATGTATTTTCACATCCTTATTCCTCAAGTGAACATGAAGATATTTAAGGCCGTGTAATGATTCACACACAGCAGCTGCTAGGCAACTACAGGTCCATGAGCGTGTAGACATTTGTGCACAAGGAAAAATCATGAA
The DNA here is from genome assembly GCA_006937965.1 of Callopanchax toddi. Taxonomy (NCBI): domain Eukaryota; kingdom Metazoa; phylum Chordata; class Actinopteri; order Cyprinodontiformes; family Nothobranchiidae; genus Callopanchax; species Callopanchax toddi. Next base: position 1,731,850 of record SSNR01000010.1, on the reverse strand, counting down.
TTAATAAATAAAAATTAAACAGACTGCTACTTGTTTTAGACCTTTCATTTTCCCACAGGATGTGTGAAGTTTGAATATATGAAATCTTATCTTTTCTGTGTACTTAATGCTGTAACTTTAGAGTTAATAACAAAAGAAAGGAGAAAAAAAGTTTAAATGGCATCTTAAAATTGAACTAGGAATTATCATGAAAGCTTATCTTTTAGTAGACTTATAGAAAGTTTTAATGACCTTTTATGGACATGTATCATATACTCAACTTCTTGAAATTAGTTCATGATTTGTTGATCATTTTTTGATTTTAGCTGGTAGGTCACTAAAAATACCCACAAGTGCTGATCTGTAAGGGTTAATATTAATGTCACTATGGAATTATTTGAAAAAGGAACACCAGCATTCACCATGCTGATCATAGGGCTGGGCGATATGGCCTAAAAATCAAATCTCAGATTTTTTTCTTTTTAATTCGAATTACAATTTATTCCGATTTCCCCCCCTACACATACAAACGGCAGATGTGGAAAAAACGGACGGAATCACGGCAATTCCCAAACAAAATGGAATTCAGTATAACAGGTGGAATCTCACAGAATTCTCTTATATCTGCAAATTAGTTAAGAAAATAATATTTTCTGAAGTGTTTTTTTTTTTTAACCCCGTGTCCTGTCCGGCTGTGGAGCAAACAGAATAATGTCTGAGAGCCAAAAACAAGCCCAACAGTGTTGCTGTTTCAGGTGAGAGGTTACAGCCACTGCTATAAAACTCCTCCTGATTTTTGTTTAAATATAACCCCCAAAATCTTTATTAGAATGTTTTTATGGTTGATTGGACACGGAGCCTGAAAGTGAAGGGAAGGGTACAGAAAGAGGGATGGGGGAGAAAGTAAACAGAAAAAGAAGAGAACAAGAGACGTGAAGAGTCCACTTCTAGACCTGTAAATAAAGCAAAAACAAACAAAACAGGGAGAAAAGATACAACAGCAACAAACAGCATATGAATACACAACAGATGTGATATTCTTCAAATGTATACGTATACACCAGTTCAAGAGAGTTCAGTGTCAACCACAGCCCCAGTCAATGTGTCTGAAAACACCTGAGTCCGTCTTTATGTGAACACCTTGTGATCACCTGTGTATATATGCGCGCTTGTTTATGTAAGGTTTCTCTATTGAAACATTCAATAATAAGTTCGAGGAGCCACAGACCCGCCCCCAAGGCCCACGGAGGACGCGGAGGAGGTCCAGGCCCCAGACGTCCAGAGGCCACCCAGGGCACGGACACCCCAGGGAGACCGCCATCAGGGCAGTCGCTAAACTCTCCCCCAGAGGGCGCAGAGGCTCACCCCACGTGGGCCCCCCGGCAGTCGTCGCGCTAGAGCCCCTGGGGGGTCGCGGCTAGGAGCTCACAGGCACCGCCTACAGCCGGCCATCCAGGGTAGATCTAGCCGGAACCAGAGACCCGAGACCCAGGAGCGAACCAGCCCCAGCAGAGGCCCGACCACCCCCGGGGGCCCAGATCCCACCAGGCCGCCACAGGAAGAAGAGCAGGCAGATGCCCCCAGCCCCAGACCCAGACCCCGAGACACCCCAGCACGCCACTGGAGAAAGGCACCACCAATGCCGAGGCGCAGCCAGGGAGGATAGTCTCTGCTGAGGAGGGTCTAGCATGTCACAGAAAGAGAGGGGGGGGGGATGAAACCTGACAGAAAAACAGTCACACACAGACACAATCACTCTCCCTCCCTCATGCGTGCACACACACATTCCTGCAAACATACCAAGACACACAATAGACGCTATACACCCACTCTCGCTCCCCATGCACACTCTATGTTCAGGACCAGGGACCAGCGCCCTAGGGGTGAAGCCGGCCCTGAGATCCAGAAGATGGTCCCTCCATTACTGAAGTGGGGATAAGCAGACCACCGCGCACCCCGCCGCAGCCGAGCAGCCCCCCACCAATGACCCCGACCAGACAGCCCGCTCCACTCCAGGCCCCAAGGTGTTTTGGCCACCGCCGCCACCGTACCTGCGCACGCAGAGCGCAGTCTCCACACAGAGAAGAGAAAAAATGACAGTCCGCTTCGACAAAGTCTCACTGAAACACCTCCATAAAATTCAACACCGCGAAGTTTAGTGCAAAGCTCAGGGCAGAACAATACCCAGATTACCTTTATGAATCTGAAGAATGACTTCTCTTTAAGTTTAGTCGACAGACAATGGACTGGCAGCGTAATGTGATGAGCTCCGAGTCAGAGTCACGTCTGAAAACAGGCAGCAGCGTGGAGCCGGTCGAACCGTATACGGAACATTCAGCTAAATTCATAGAAACGAGCCGTGAGGTTACTGGAATTTGGGAAAAGATCAAACGGATATTATAGGGCCCTATATGTGCAAAGCGACTGCTTCGGTGATTGTTTTTGCTGTTGTTGTTGTTGCTAGCAATAATGCTATGTGGAACTAGCTCTACGGAAGCTCCGGGTAGCCAAAAATATGCCATTACACAAAAACTCGATTTACTTGTTTTTTAAATCGCCCGCAACCAAAAATTCAAATTAATTCATTCAATCGATTTATCGCCCAGGCCCAGCTGATCAGGAAATGGAAAACTCGCTTTGGAAATAGACAAAGCAGAAGAATGAGTCCACTAGGGGAGACTGTAGAGTCTTCAAGACCAAATCCTGATCCAGCACTTTGATGTTGCTGTCTAGCAGCTTGATGGTAAATATAAAGAAACTTACATCTTTATTACTATCAGTTGGAAATAAAACCATCTCCGATCACAGGACATTATAAAGAGGAAGTAGACTCATTATGTTCAATATTTTAATAAACCATTCATTTGTTCAGGTTTAGCTATTGACTTTGCCTTATGCAGGGTCAACAGCACACTTCACACTCATTCATAATAATTTTAAAGCTCTGGTCACTCTAATGTATGCTTTTAAATGTGACCACATCAAGAGGGAATACATTCAGAAGCAATTAAGCATTGCACCAGTGACAGAGAAGCTGCAAAGTGCAAGATAGTGACGTATGGGCATCAAACTGCAAAGGAGTAGAAGAAGACTGAAGAAAAACTCGTTGGTTAAAGACTTGATGATTGCCATTGCTTCATCTATTGGCTTTATTTCCTGTGTCCAGTGGTCAAGACAAAAGTAATAGGAAGTTCAACAAGATGCCTCAGAGTTAGAAACCATTTCATAAACACTTGGGAAGTGACAGAATCGGATGTAGCACTTGCATCTTCGTGATCTATTATCACATTTGCACAATAATACCACTCAACACTATTGTCTTGGAGGCTTTTCCTGATATTAATTCACCTCATTTAGCAAAACACACTATGGGGCATTTACTTTATGGTCACCATAATGCAAAGAGTACAGCAGTTATGACAAATAAACTGTTGTTGCTGTTTGAAAATGCAATCACTGTATAATCCATAAATTCCCACCGTTATCTCATTCTTCTCCACTCCCCCAGCCCCCGACGGCCAGTGTGAGGGGCCTTCCCCAAATCCAATATCTTGTAAAAGCATGTAAACTGATGGATTATCTATATATCACACCATATGCAATACAGCTGCTTGATCTGTGGAACGTAATCATCCCGATCATTTCAAACAAATAGGCTCCCTCTGGATCAATACATGTACAGACACAGGCCAGAGTAATGTTCTTCTTCATGGATTTTGTAATCAGCAATAGCTCCTCAATTACCTGGTGGCTGCCGCTGTGTTTCTCAGTTAAGACTGAGAACACGAGGTGGCTAAATGGTTGTAGTATTGAATGTCTTTTAAATAAATGCCCAAACGACCTGATCTGATGGAAAGACAGTTTTGTGGAATCGGCAGGAGATTCGTAGAGAGCGGTAACTAAAAGGTCGCAACAACACAACGGGAACTGTGTTTACACTTGGTCCTGATTTGATGCTGTCAAAAGGTCAAAGGTTAACTGCATGAGAAGAATTATTAGCAATGAAATATTTATGGTTCCAGCTAATGGTTTAAAAGACAATTTGTATTTATTAAAATTTGTTTCAAACACAAAACCTGTGTAAAACTCAAATTTAATTAACTAAAATTCATATAAATATTATCATATACAATTAAATGACAACAGCTACTGTTTCTCACAAGCATTCTGGAGAATTACTTACACATCTGACAGTTTATTAGACATAAATACTTTTTCCAAGTACTTTCTAATAGGGTTGGGCGATGTGTAACTTTTATCCAATCGTCAGTCCAAAAATCGACGATGGGCGATTTATTGGCGCAGGTGACATGTTGACATATTTGTGGGCGGAGCAATGTAAACACACACTAATGGATTTGCCAAATTAGAACTCAGAAGTCCCAAAATTGAGGAAATAGTTGTAAAAAACACAGCGCCGCCTGTTTGGGACTACTTTGGCTTTAAACAGACGTCTAGTGACAGCAAAGAGCTCCAACATGGAGTGTTTACCTTCTGCTGTGTGCTAACTAAGCTAACACAGAGCTAGCTGCTGCTGCTCCGTCACCAAAATCGCTCAAAAAGACTTCAAACTGCAGCGGAGATTTATTACAATACAAAAACAAATACGATACAAAAAAAAAAAAAAAACCCAAATAAAACAAATAAGAAATACTCCACCTAACATATTTGCTACATCAATTCCAATCAGGTGTGTGGGTACATTGTACGATTCAGAAATATTTCAAACAAAATAATCTTTTTGCTAACTTAACATCTGATTCGTCACCTCAGCCCTGAGTTTTAACCAACCAGTTGAGTCTCTAACAGGCTTAGACAAGTTTGACTGACGACTGTGGAAAAAAACAGAATTAGTTTCACAAACCTGGAAAATCCAGGATGTTTCAACCATGGCTGTTTCCTTTTGACATTTGGGTGTAAAATATTTACAAACCTTTACTGACTCATGTTGCATAAGGTCACCATGACTGAATGTTGTCAAAGTGCTTCCATAAGGAGGTTGGGGGTTTGGTGTCTTGCTCAAGGACAGATGGTTTAGACCGGGGACTGAACTCCTGTCTCTCACATGGCAGGTGGCCTCTCCTCCCCTGAGTCACAGTTTTATTCCATGAACAGAATGAAAGGTTGGTGTTATTTTACCTTTAAGGGTATTTTAATTTTATGACACTGACTGTATATTTTTACCCTATAATGCCATTCGCATCATATTTGACACACGACTTTCTGAGACCTCTACATTTTTAGTGAGTTTTATTTTCCTGAAAAACCTGATGTATATAATTATCAGATACATTCAGTTAACAAAATAACCACCAGGCGTCAGTGTTTTTTTCATCTATAGGCCTTCAAATTGGACATCCATAATGCCTGCGCTCAGTCAGACTCAGACGTAGTTTTTCATGCAAACTTTTGTCAATTTTCAACAGGTTATGGTAAGAAAAACATTTTATTTGTTACTGAAACTTCAATAAGAATGTTTAATGGATGAAATCAATGTAAAACAGCTTAGAATTTTTTTAAACTTAATTCATAGTAAAACCATGTTGAAAATGTGTGTATCAAATTTGATACAGCGGGTTTATAAGGTCATATATTTGCAAATTGGGAAATTGTCATTTTATTACATTTCATGCATTCAAAACAACATACAATTTTTGTTTTATTGAAATTAAAATTTTATCTGCTAATTAATAATGACAAATTACATATATTTAGTTAATAAATTACTAACCTATATTGTATTGTTATACATTCATCCTTCTGTGTCATACTGATTAGCTAGCTGGATATAGCTAGCTATAGATCTCTTGCTAGCAATGATCTTGTTCATTGGTCTCTACAATTTAGATCAGGAAAACATAAAATGAGGTTTTTGGTGTGTTTTCAGACGGCATGTAGAAATAGATGAATGTATTGAAGAAGACTCAAACGACAGACCATACTGGACATCGTATATGTATTTGAAGGTTTTAGTGACAGATGAAAAGCTAAACCCATGCCCCTACAAAAGTTCCAAGCTGTGGTTGGCAAGTTGCTGCACAGCATGTTCATTTGTATATTAAAAAAAAAACTTTAAGGAAGTTTTAAAGAAAATTCAGTGTTTAATAGGATATCAATGTGTTATAAATGTTTTATTACTATTCAGATGAACAAAGTGTGAGTAAAAAACTGCCCAAAATACCCGACGTATCAAAAACGATACAAATTAAAAAACATATATGCAAAGTGATATTTCATTTCTTTTTTTAAATTATTTTTTATAAGTTCCAAAAAGGGCTCCAAATTCAAAAAAATCTGAATTTTCTGGGTATTTTTTGATGGGTTGGGTCTTACAGGGTTAAAGACTCTAAGAATGTTGGAACCCTTTCCTCAAAGTTGTCAGTGGACTTTTATTGTTAACTGGTGCAATAAAATTAAGTGAATTAAATTCAAATATCAATGCGTTTTATGTGACTAAACTTTGCATCAACATATCTTTCTCAGATTTAAAAAATCTGTATATTGTTGAAAACATTGTAAACTTGCAGACACGCAGAGGCAGATGACGCTATAGGCGATTTATTTGGTGAACAAACACGACGATGATGAGATTTAAATCCAACAATCTGAGCTGCAGGCTGAGAGGAGACGGACTGACGGGGGAGAGGTGGCAGTGATGATGAAGAACCTGCAGAACAGAGAAAACAAGGTGAGCAGATTGGCCAAACTTCCAAAGGATTATTTCCATAGACAAGATTTACAACTAGAATCTGGTGCAGACTGGTAAACAGCTCAGTGATAATCTGATGAGTGACAGCTCTGCCAGGAGAGGTTCTTATTGGTTCTCCTTTCTTAAAGCACCTAAAGCAACAAGAAGAGACGGCATGCATGAAGAGAAAAGGAAAGCAGACATCTGGCTGCAGTTGCAACAGTATGAAAGCATCATGAAACCTCGTCAGATATGGAGTTAAGATATTTAAACTCATATTTTAGGGCATTGGTAACCTCTGACTTTAACACAAGGTTGAATCAAATCTGGTGCTTTTTGTCTACGTCGACAGATGTGCTTCATTTCTGTTTAATTGAAGTCTGCCTCTCTGTGATTGGTCCCCTGCTGTTTATGAATGGGAACACTGACTAAGAAATGTCATTCAAGTGTTTGGCTCGGGCTCGGATTAAAGGTCCCATTATTGTTAAATGGCCTGCTGTTAGTACCCCCAGGCACGCTGCTCTGTGGAGGTCACCGTGTTAATAGATACAGAACTAGACCATTAGCTTTGTGCTGCGTGAACAAAAGCTTTAAACAGTCAGAGATGTTTCAGTAAAATGCCACATTTATTTATGAATTCCTGTTGGAAATGTTTGTTTTGAGGCTGCCAAACAGAAACAGCATGCATAAATATCCATAAAAATCACAATTTAATTTGCTTCTGTTGATGTTATTTTCTCTATGAAACCCATCGCTTGAACCAAAGGTGTCTCACATATGAGGACACCCCCAACTAAAAGACAAACATTTTAAAAAATGCAGTGTGGCGTCTATAAATGTTAACTCAATCACAAATAGACACACGGCTTTAATTTTGGACACTTTGGATTGAAAGCAGAGCTGAACACAGAAGGGTAAACAATGAAATTGATGGTATTGATTCAATTACTGGAATTTGCCTGCAGGTGATGAAAGGGAAAAAAAAGGGTCAAAATGAATTTTTGGGGGCGACTGAAGCAAAAACTAAGAGAAACAGATGCTGATCGCTGGTAAGATGGAAAATGATTCTAATCATTTACTTAAATATGTTTTGATTTTACTTGCTACCTATACTTGAAAAGCTTCAAAAAGCCAATTTCCCTCTACTACTGACGTACACTTGACTAAGTTTCCATCAGACATGAAGATAATGGGAAGCGTTGCAACACGAAGTGAAGCGTACTCCATTACAGGAAACGCTGGTCATGCATCACTGGGGTCCATGTGTGTGCATGCCCCTTGGCAGAAATGTTTGATGGGTAAGAAAATCTGTTTCCGATTGAACAGTTCACCAAAACAAAAGTGGGAAAAAGCAGAATGAAAAATGTTGGCTGCTTTTCTTCCATTAATTCAACACGGTGACAAACAGCTGTGTTGACAACAAGCTCCTGTTCTGCAGAGAAACAAGTCAATTCAAATTATGCTAGAACGTACTTTTATTTCTCGTGGTTTCATAACCTTGATGCTTTAAAGACTAAATGTGCTCCAGTCAAAAAATGAATAAATAAAACAAAAACAGTGGATATAATCAAAGGAGGAAAACGAGAGTCAAAAACATGAGAATGTAGCTGATCGTTTTAAAGAACAGACTTCCTGCCTGAGTCATCTCGTTACAACGTGATAAACATCTTTTAAAATGTTCGCTTTTAACGTGCAAAACCCTCGTGGCTCATTTTGTCCCCCTAAAAACCAAATCTTAATAAAGTGACATCATGATTCCTAAAGCTAAGCGTGATTCCTCACTATGCTGTGACGGTTGGCCAGGCGTGTCCAAACTTCTTAACATGAGAGCCGAAATCACCAAAAGTCCTCAAGGGCCACAAAAGTTCAAACGTTTTTTTATATAACAAAGAAAAGGCAAATGTGATTTTATGTATTTGTTTTGCTCACAAATTCCAGTAGAAGCTTTGTGAATATGAAAATGTACAGGGATCACATGTGTTTGACTGAATAATAAAAAGCATTAAAGTCACTGGATCTGATTGGTCGACCGGTTTTGGTTAAAAACTTCCGTCATGTTTTATGAATTATGAATTTTTGATAAAATCAGGGAAGGTGTTGGCTCTTTTTACCAGGAAATTTAATTATCTGGAAAAACTCGATTGATAAAAATCAAATACTTTGATTAGATAGTCAATTTTGTCTTTTAAAAATATTGCATTTTTGTTTGTTGGGTCTCTTAGTGAAAATCTAAACATAAAAAAAAAATCAGAAAGGATCTCTCTGCACCAACATCCTGCGGGAAAACTAAATTACAGTGGTGTGAAAAACTATCTGTCCCCCTTCCTCATTTCTTATTCTTTTGCATGTTTGTCACACAAAATGTTTCTGATCATCAAACACATTTAACTATTAGTCAAAGATAACACAAGTAAACACAAAATGCAGTTTTTAAATGATGGTTTTTATTATTTAGGGAGAAAAAAGATCCAAACCTACATGGCCCTGCGTGAAAAAGTGATTGCCCCCCTTGTTAAAAAATAACTTAACTGTGGTTTATCCCCCCCCCCCCAGGCCTGATTACTGCCACACCTGTTTCAATCAAGAAATCCCTTCAATAGGCGCTACCTGACACAGAGAAGTAGACCAAAAGCACCTCAAAAGCTAGACATCATGCCAAGATCCAAAGAACTTCAGGAACAAATGAGAACAAAAGTCATTGAGAGCTATCAGTCTGGTAAAGGTTCTAAAGCCATTTCTAAAGCTTTGGGACTCCAGAGAACCACAGTGAGAGCCGTTATCCACAAATGGCAAAAACATGGAACAGTGGTGAACCTTCCCAGGAGTGGCCGGCCGACCAAAATGACCCCAAGAGCGCAGAGACAACTCATCCGAGAGGCCGCAAAAGACCCCAGGACAACATCTAAAGAACTGCAGGCCTCACTTGAGTCAATTAAGGTCAGAGTTCACGACTCCACCATAAGAAAGAGACTGGGCAAAAACGGCCTGCAGGACAGATTTCCAAGGCGCAAAAAGAACATTAAGGCTCGTCTCAGTTTAGCTAAAAAACATCTCAATGATCGCCAAGACTTCTGGGAAAATACCTTGTGGACCGACGAGACAAAAGTAGAACTTTTTGGAAGGTGTGTGTCCCGTTACATCTGGCGTAAAAGTAACAGCATTTCAGAAAAAGAACCTCATACCAACAGTAAAACATGGTGGTGGTAGTGTGATGGTCTGGGGAGGTTTTGCTGCTTCAGGACCTGGAAGGCTTGCTGTGATAGATGGAACCATGAATTCTACTGTCTACCAACACATCCTGAAGGAGAATGTCCTGAAGGCCATCTGTTCGTCAACTCAAGCTGAAGCCATCTTGGGTGCTGCAGCAGGACAATGACCCAAAACAGCAGCAAATCCACCTCTGAATGGCTGAAGAAAAACAAAATGAAGACTTTGGAGTGGCCTAGTCAAAGTCCTGACCTGAATCCTATTGAGATGTTGTGGCATGACCTTAAAAAGGCGCTTCATGCTAGAAAACCCTCAAATAAAGCTGAATTACAACAATTCTGCAAAGATGAGTGGGCCAACATTCCTCCAGAGCGCTGGAAAAGACTCGTTACAAGTTATCACAAACGCTTGATTGCAGTTATTGCTGCTAAGGGCGGCCCAACCAGTTATTAGGTTCAGGGGGCAATCACTTTTTCACACAGGGCCATGGAGGTTTGGATCTTTTTTCTCCCTAAATAATAAAAACCATCATTTAAAAACTGCATTTTGTGTTTACTTGTGTTATCTTTGACTAATAGTTAAATGTGTTTGATGATCAGAAACATTTTGTGTGACAAACATGCAAAAGAATAAGAAATCAGGAAGGGCGCTAATAGTTTTTCACACCACTGTATATCATTCTTAAAATACAGCTGAGGGCCACACAAAATCCCTCTGAGGGCCACAAGTGGCCCCCAGGCTGCACTTTGGACATAGGTGCGGTCGGCAAATAGCTGGAGATGCAAAATTACAGGGAAAGCTGAACATTTTTAATTGGAATTTCACTGAATTAATGCTTAAATTAAACGAGTGCTTGACTTAAATTAGTGAATGAGGTCCTTGGACCTCTGGCCGCTGTAGTTAAATCTACCATCAGAAACCTTGGAGTAACCATTGACTCAGGTTTCACTCTAGATAATCACATCAGCTCCCTGGTTAAATCCTGATTCTCCCACCTCAGAAACATCGCTACACCTGGTTCCATGGTCTCCCGTCCAGAAATGAGGTCTTAGTCCTGAAATGGAGGTCTGAGTCTTAGTCCATGCCTTTGTTGAACTACTGCATCTCCATCTATACCTGCCTTTCTAAAACCTCCATAAACAGACTACAGACTCTACAGAATGCTGCTGCCAGGCTTCTGACTAAACAATCCAGATTCACACATGTGACTCCTCTGTTGATGCAGCTGCACTGGCTTCCAGTTAATTCTAGAATCCACTACAAGATCCTTGTCCTGACGTGGAGAGCCCTGAATGGTCAGACTCCGGCTTACGTTACATCTTATCTCAAACCCTACACTCCCTCCAGGTCCCTCAGGTCCTCTGACCAATGTCTACTCTCAGTCCCCAAAACCAGACTGAGGACTAAAGGAGACAGAGCCTTTTCATCTGTGGCTCCAAGGCTCTGGAACTCTCTTCCTCTCTCTCTGAAGTCTGTGGACTCAGTGGACTCATTTAAGAAAAAGTTAAAAACTCATCTGTTCAAATCTGCCTTTGTTTAACTTGTTGTTACTTGTGTCCTGTTTTCTCATCTTTTACTGATTTTTTTCACATCTGTTATTTTGCACAACTGTTTTATCTTGTTAAGCGCTTTGTGATTTGTATCTCGAAAGGCGCTATATAAATACATTTTTACTTACTTACTTACAAATGTTTCGCATAGGTTGAAACTGCAACCAAACTGCAACATTTGCTTGGCATCATGTGCAAATCCAAAGTAATTTTCCTTTTTTTTTTTTTTGCATTTTTGTTGAGCTCAGAATGTCATTTTCTCTCTTTCAGTTTGTGACAGCCTTCTTTCATACCCTCCTATGGATTTCTCCTCTAAAGACATGCTAGGTTTCCTGACTATTTGAAGTTGGATGAGGTTTCTTTAGAACACATTCTTTTAAAATAACCGAGGAAAGAAGACTTGTTTTGTTAAATTGTCTCACTTTTCTAGTCCGTGTCCTCTGATCTGAATGATCATTATCATTCGTCTGATAAATATTGAATTTTGAAAGCTGACTTCCTGTTAGCTGCACACATCTGGTAGTTGAACAAAAACATTTACAAGATACAAGATGACTTTATTGGGTTTTAAATTGCACAATAATTTTGATATAAAAAACCCATCACCTATAGTTTGACTGCAGTAGTTATGAATATTTCCTCTGGACTATTCTGGGGCTTGTTGACCTGAAACAACCTCTTTACACAAGCACAACAGTTGTGTTTGGCCTGTGAGTCTCACTGCCAAGCACCAGTTGAATCATCACATAAAAGTGAGCCCTGATCCTCTCAGACCGTCTGATTAAGATGAATCACCCATCCTGTCCCCGACGTGGTTTACTCCAGTTTTTTGCATGCAGGCATCCCCCCCCCTCCTGCTAATCTCCTCAAACATTTTCAGGCAAGTCGAAAGCTGACTGGTATGAGTGATCAAACTAAATTGCCTAAGAGGCCATTAATAGTTTATAAGGCCAAGGCTGATGAAAGACAAGCAGGAGGAGAGGACCAGGAAAGCTAATTAAATCAGTGTCAGGGGGTCGCTGGCGTCTTGAGCCGGCATGGTGGGCCGTAAAGATTACCATTATCACTTTCATTACCCTGGGGTGATTGTTTGGAGGTGCGGGAGTGGGAGGGACACGCATCAGATTGCTTTGTTTTCCCTGATTACAAACCTCTGACGATTTCTATTATCATAATGTCACAGAGCAGGAGGTGACAAATTTTATTTCACAATAATAATTTTATGGCGTGCTTCACGTTCTGATTTATAGACTCCTTGCACCTCGGCTTGGACTGCACAAAGCTGGAATAGAAAGTAAAGAAAAAGTACTTTAAGCATCTGAAAATCCACTTCTCCCATTGTTTCCATCCACATCTGATCTGGTGGGGAAGAAATGCTCCAGTCACTGGAGACTGACTGAACAGACTTTCATATCTGAGCTATATGTATGATAAAAAAAGCAACTATTATTAAAGTTAGAGAATAAACATAAAGGTTGAATAATGTAACATCACATATGTTCCTTCCTGCTTTGAATCCCACTGCTCACTCGCTGTTTGTCCACCAAGGTAATAACACCAACGACCTCGTTCCCATAGCAATCTGCTCTTCATTATTGGATACTGGATTGGACCGGGTCTGCGACTCTTTCTCGCTCGTCCACGCTCTCTTTCAGCTCCTGCCACGGCGGCGGTCCTGCCAGCCTGGGCGGTTTAACACAGTGCGCTGCCACTGGGTCGGGTTTATAAATATGCGCTAATGAGTGAGCGGCTGATTGTGTTGTGGCACGCTTATTCACTTCCCTAAATCACCATGGAGACTCTGCCTGCGGAGGCATCTCTGGGTGCCGCGGTACTCGCATATGGAGGAGCACGTCTTTAAGGGAGTAAAGCAGGCAGTTAGTTTGAATGAATATCTGCTAACGAGGAGAAATCAGAACTTTAAAGTAAGAAGATGGCAGCTTCGTAACAGCAAGGCCGACCGTTTTTACAGCATCAAGGTCAAAGGTCATATATGAGGATTCTAATCTAAACAGACTGCTATGGTTTGACCATATTTCTTCCACATTGACTGTATTTACATGCAAATTAAAAAAAAAACATAAATAGCTAAAAATCTTGTTTTTAACATGTTAAAATTAGAGCTGCATGGTGCAGATTGTTGCAGGTTTTCAGCCTTTCTGCATGTGTGTTCTCCTCCTGCACACTCTTAAAAAGAATATCTGAGCTGTAGTTGAGGTGGTGGACTTATTGACCTAAATCTGACCTTTTATTTTGGTTTAGTCAGGACAACTTAAATGTTTGGGTTCAATCAACATAAAATCAGGGATGTTCACTAAAAGAAAAGATACGTTGAACCAACTTAACTGAATTGCTTCAGTTGGTAACAAGTAATTCAATTAAGTTTATCCAACTTAAATTATTAAGTTGGTTCAACCTGACAAATTTAAGTCAAAACTGACTCAAATCATTTAGTTCCTTACAAATCAATAATTCAAATCCTTCTGACTGAAATTTATGTAAATTCAACTCAAATTTTTAAGTTTTTCCAAATGAAAAACCTGAATGATCAAAAAGCACATTATCAGTGACTTTGAACTTAAAAACTATTTAAATGTAAATCATCTTAAATGTGTGTTTTAGCGTGTTATTTTAGTTTTTACTTTCATTGTAATTAGAATTTCAAGTTGGCTAAAAAGAAAAATAAATCCATAGCGGAGATGGAACATTTTAACATTTATTGTGAGAACATCACAAATTTAACAATTCTCCACAGATGCAAGTAATAATGCAATAAAGACTTTTTTACACTGTAAAACATTTTCCTACTCTCTGAATGGAGTTGAATATTTATGACTAGCTAAGCCCTGCTAGCAGGTTAGCGACAAAAACTAAGTATTCATAAATACTCAACTCCATTCAAGGAGTAGGAAAACATGTTGAAGTATAAAAAGTGTTCATTGCATAATATTTTAAAATCATATGAAACAGTGAGCTGCTTGGTGGTGCATGTTGTTAGCACTGTGACAGTCAGGAGGTTGTGGGTTCACTTCCCAGCTCTGTGGCCAGCTTGCATGTTCTTCATGCTGTGTGAGTTTTCTCTGGCGCCCCAGGCTCTTTAAGTTCAAAGTCACTGATAATGTGCTTTTTGATCATTCAGATTTTCATTTGGAAAAACCTAAAGATTTGAGTTGAATTTACATCAATTTAGGTCAGAAGGATTTGAATTTTTGATTTGTAAGAAACTAAATGATTTAAGTGAGTTTGACTTAAATTCGTCAAGTTAAACAAACTTAATAATTTAAGTTGGATAAACTTAATTGAATTACTTGTTACCAATTGAAGCAATTCAACTAAGCTGGTTCAACTATTCTCTTTTTTCAGTGCAGGAGTGGGTTTCCTTCTGGTACTTCCACAGATAAAAACATGCATGCTAGTTAAACTAAATTGTCACAAGGTGAGAGTGATTGTGTATGTCTCACTTGTCTCGTGTCTTTGTGAAGCAGCTGGAAGATGCATGAGCAAGTCAGGCTAGTATCTGACTGGCTGTGACAGCCGACAACAATTCCCACATGATATTTCTGAGGAAGTTTCCAAAACTGAAATGGGTTCTGAATTTATTGCGTTCATCACAGAACCTCTATGTTCCATCCTGCAAATGTTCAACAAAGATAAAAGATTTCAAAGACAAAATTCCTCCTTTAAACCAATCACTAGTTGCAAGCAGGCGCCTGGAACATGTTTTATTTAGTGTTCAGGAGTCGCATTATTAAGACATGCTGTGTCTAAATTGTAACATGACTCTTTTGTTTAGTTAGGTTTAGTTTCTTGGATTCTGTGTATTTTCAGTTTTGTTTTTTACCATCTGGTTTCCTGTTTCACACCTGTCTCTCATCTGCTAATGAACTCAGCTGGTCCACATTCAGTAATTAACTTCCTCAGAGTATTTTTACACTGCAAAAACTGATTTCTAAGAAAGTAAAATAGCCTTGTTTTTAGACATTTTGACTCATTGTTGTCTAAAAAGAAAATATATTCTTACAGCCCTACTTGAAATAGGCCAATTCTTCTTAAATATGGTCAAATTTTCTAGATTTGAGCAAAGAAATCTGCCAATGGGGTAAGCAGAATTTGCTTGTCTAGATTCCTTAAAACTTGCTAATTGTTCTAAATGCAGAAAATTTTTCTGTTTTTTAAGGAATCTAGACAAGCAAATTTAGCTTACCCCATTGGCAGATTTTTTTTTTGCTCAAATCTTGAAAATTTGACCATATTTAAGAAGATTTGGCCTATTTCAAGTAGGGCTGTAAGAATAGATTTTCTTTTTAGACAAAAATAAGTCAAAATGTCTAAAAACAAGGCTGTTTTACTTTCTTAGGAATCAGTTTTTGCAGTGTAGTCCCCAGGTTCTCTGCTGCGGTTCCTTCTTGTTGCTGTGCCAGTCTCTGCTCTGATCCCAGTGTTTATTATTAAATAACTTTGTGACCTGCTGGTCTGCTGCACCTTTGGGTCCAATGCCAACACCTAAACATTGCATATATTTAAAACTTGTGAAACAAAAATAAACCTGTTTTCTTGCTGTTTGCATGACTATAAGTTTTGATCATATAAGGCTTTAGGTAGTATTTATATTAAAATACCATAACTATTGTACTGGGGCAGGATTTTAACAACCAGATCAATTAAAACCTTGACCTGCGTCAGCAGTGTGAGCTCAAATTAACAGCAGAGGAATCCAAGCAGAAATGCCCAATGGCTAAAAAAAAAGACAGCACAGACTCTCTCTGACTGCTGAAAACATCTCTTGTGTAATTTTTATTCTTCTTAGAATACAGAGTTTATTTCCCCCTTGTGATGCTTCTTGGGTCTGCGTGTAAAATGCTCTGTTACAACCTTGAATTGAGTTTTGCTCCAACGTTTCGACTCTGCTGACTGGACTCAACCGGTCCTTTTGTCAGACTCCTTCACGGAGGAGTTACATAATCCTCCTCATTGTTTCAGCTGTCAGCTCTCCTTTTGGGACAATGTTTGGTGTCAATCAGCAGTTGCAACAGCTCATTAGGGTCTGCAAGTACACTTCTGTGTTTAATTCAACTCAAATGTATTTCTTCAGCCCTGCTAGCGACAACAAAAGAAACGTCCGCGTGTGTCCGTGTTTAACGACAGAACTAACTGGTGTTTTAGGGATTTTGTTGGGTTTCTCTGCATTTTTCTGGCTCTACAAAACAACCCTGATGGATCTTCACCCCCCTAACCCAGTTTTTAAAAGTGGACCTGATTCTAATCATCTTCTGTTTCAGTTTTCTGGCCCGACTTCATCCCCAGACTTACTTGGGATAAACGGAGGTCTCCAAAACCTTTCTAATCACTTCAAGGCTCTCTTGCTTGTTTTTGTGTTTGCACTTCCAGTCTGCTGTTGGCAATACATTTTTTTGGGGGGGTGAAAAGACATAAACAGTATCTAGATGAACCGTAAACCTTCAGGCTACAGAGTGAGAGTTTGGTAGATGTTTGAAATCGTTCAGACACTGAATAAACATCTGCATTTAGACGAGAGTGGCAAGAACAAATAAACCCAACCGTCCTGGGATCAGATCTGTTTTCATTCACTTCATGCGTCGTACCGAGCGGCGCAGCCGTGCCGTCTCCTGTTTCAGCTCAGCTGAATTCATTTACGTCGTTTTGTTAAAGATTGCATTGTTAAAACTACAACGCTGGAGGCTTAAAAGATGTTCAGACTGCAAATCAAAATGTTCAAACTGTGTTGGAGTCTTGCTCCCTGGCATCGGTTGCAAACTTTGCAGGCTTGGGTTGCATATTTTTCACATTTTCATCTGTTTTTAAAATTAACTTTTAAATATTTCAGTAAACTAATGTCTGTTTATGATTTTAGGACTGTCACCTGCCTCTGTTTTCATTGTATTTAATGCTGACTCCTATGAGCTCACATAGAGGTGGCTCTCTGACTCTACAGGCTGGACGCCATATCAAAGAAGTCAGCCGAGGTGGATCAGGTATTTATTTGGGTTTCCTCCCAGTCCTCCCTGCCTGGAGGTTTTCACTACCTCAGGGCAGATTCACAACTTTCCAGAGGGATTGTGTATTCTTATTTCTGCTTTGTGATCCTCCAGGAGGAGCTGGAGTGAGTCTCTGGGGAGAGGAATGTCTGGGTTCCCCTTCTAGATCGGTTACCTTTTGATCTTGTATAAGTTGGGATGGACGATATAAGGATGAAACAACTTTGGCTCAAATTGGTCAAAATCTTAAAATGCTCAGATTTAAATGCGGACTGCCGAGGCTCATCCTAGAAGTTTAGTGTTTACTGTTGTAGCGTTACCAAATACGCTATAACCTCCGACCTCTGTGACCATCACAAACAATAATCCATCTTATTCCCAATAACTTGGATTATAATGACTCTTTATTATGTTTTAACCTGAATCAACATTCCCAGGTATCCAGATTGTTTTTCCGGAAGATCTTACGGGACTTTTTTAGTAATAATAAACTTAAAGACTTCCTGATGTCTCCTTTTAAACGACACTACTTTAATCCACTGTCTAGAAATGTCTTAATATGATTAATGCATTTTCTTCCACATTATTATGAATGTTTGATCCAGCTTCAGTATTATTTCATATTTTTACTTTGCTAAAAGGTTCAAATCAATATTATGTTCATTCTTCATACATGAAGGTACTATGGCTTTAAGGACTTGAGTCATTGATAGTAACCCTCTCCGATTGGCCCACGTTACACACAGTTCCTTAAACAGACATCTGAGACACGTCTGTTCCCATTCAGCCATTGATGGGTCAACCAGCTCAGCTGTCAACCTCTACACAGCTAAGCTATCTCCTAAGTTGCCGGCCTTCCTGTACGGGTCAGCCCCGTTTGAGCCGATGATCACCGCTCTTTTCCCCGAGGCATAGACACCCCACGTCTGCCTCTCTCCACGACATGGGGAAAGGAGCTGCAGCTCTGTTAGCCCAAAATGCTAACCGCCAGCTAGCCCAGAAATGGCTCTTCTGACGACCGCATCCAAGGACGATCTCCGTGGCCTACGGCGGTCCCGACCTCCACAGGCGTCCAACCGGGACCGAGAGGGGACCCCCACCTTCACGACGTCCCACCCGGCTCTCCGATCGGCGTCGATCCCGGAGCGGCGTACAGTAAGAGACCACTCTCTGGTAAAGCTAAAGTCCTCTGTTGATAAGCTCCACACTCCACATAACTTATCCACTAGCAACTCCTCCACTCCATTTAATCCTTAATCTAAATTAGAACTCCCAGCCTTAAAAACATCATGAGACTCAAGTCATTAAAACTTAGTTTAAGATCAACTTAGAACACCACCCCATTGTGTTGACAAAAGCTAATAGCCACTGCTACCTCTCACATCTGTTTGTAACTGTTTGTCCGTCTTCTTTTATAATAAATCCTGTAAAGTCTTATTCCTGACTCAGATTTCAATTCGTCAATATTAAGATACGTAATCTACTCCCTGTGACATCTGACAGAACCTAGTAAGTTCCTGTGATATACTAGTAAGAGAAGGCATCAGAGAAAACTCTCTTTATAAGACCGACAAAACAAAGCTAGTGATTTTACAGCATAAACTTATAGAGTTTATAACGCTACACTGTTGATACAGGAATTGTGATACCTCTGTAGTTTTTGCAGGTTTTTGGTGCATCACCTTACCGTTACCTCAAATCATCCACTGCAAACAGGAGCTGAAACTGACCCTGTAAAAGGACTTCTATTAACTTCAGTTGTTGGCAGCTTAACTGGAACTAACCCACAAAAAATGTTACTCCTTTTATTGGTCCTGACAACAGTGAGAATGTTTCTACAGTGTGAAAGTTCCTCACCCGTAAATCACACACTGATTTAGTTCAACAGTTTTTGTTCAACTTGCGTGAGACTTACGTAACACAGCGGTGGAGCCGTCGCCGGTTTGTGCCTTCAGTGAGTTTGTGGATTGGTTTTTTACGAGCTTGGCCGTCGGCTGTGTCTCCCGGTGCCGTTGATGTTTGTGCTGGTGCTGAACTGTTCTGCTGCCAGGCTCCATAATGGAAAACCAGGCCGTCCAGACCCTGGGATGTCCGAGTATTTTATGTGTGTGTGTCAACACGTGTGTCAGCGAGTGTGAGGAGGGAGGGCGTTTATTCCAGAGGATGCTTGTGTCAGCATTTATGGAAGCATATTTTAAAGTGTGTGGACTGCAGAAGCAATTTGTGAATTGTGTGCATGTTTTTGTCAACACGTAATTTTTGTGTATGCACAAAATAATTTAATGCATTAAATACAAACACACGTTCATCGTGTTTATATGTGTGTTCATTTGTTTGTGACCAAAAGTCTGCAGCGTATAGAAACCATAGGAGGGTGTGTTTGGAGTGACGGCTCCCTGCAGGTCTGCTGTTCAGGCACATTCAGAGAATTCCTTCAGAAAATGTTTGTTTGGGCCAATCGGGGGGAGGGGGGGGGGGACTTTGTCTTGTGTGTATCTTTTCCCACTGATACATAGAGAAGAGGAAATGAGTTTCATTGCAGAGACAAGAGCGACAGTGATGGGGGAGGGGAGGCTGGGCTGGTTTTCATTTAGCCCTCTTTATGAGTCAGGACAAAGCTCGCCGGGTCAGAGAGGAGCTGCGTGCAAAGAGAGGAGGGAGTTCACTTGTCTGGTTGATGTATGACAAATGCATATAGGAGATGCAGACAGAGGGGAATTGGATTCTTCCTTCTCCCCCTTTTCTTTCCTCCCTCCCGGCAGTGAGGTTATAGATCTGGACAGGTGTGAATACTGATGATGAATAGTAATGTTTGTTAGCTTGAATGGGGAGGTAAGATGGATAGAGCAAGCACTGACTTTAGATTATGAAGGTCTGGTCATCCCTGTGAGGGTTTATGAGGCGTTGTCTGGTGCAAATGGGAAAATAAATGGCTAACAGACTTTGGGTGTTGTAGTTAGGAGGTTTTACATTTCACTCACTGTGGGAAAAAAATGTAAACACACACAGGCATTCTTAAGAACGCTGATAAGAGCAGACGGACAAGAGAAACAACGAAGGCTTCCATGTGCAAACTGGTGAAGAGGAATCTCAGGATTTTTACAACACATATTTCTTTTTAATGCTTTTAGTCTGAAAGAACCAAACTGAATCTTCAAGCAGAATCATGCAACAAAAAACATCCAGCCAATCATCTTTGAGCCTTCCTCCTCCAAATATTCCAGACTCAACTGACAAAAACAAAACTTGTGTAACTTTCCACTACGTTATACTTTGCTGACTGTCATCCCACCACACAAATCCGATTTATCTGTCATCTCAAATCTGTTAGGGTAGATATTCCTCTACTTATCTACAGACATCCTAGGATCTCATTCCTGTTCTACGATGCAGAGAACTCAAAGACTTGCACATTTCCTCAGATTCACTGATTTGCAACTAGTTAAAGTGATAATATGCAGTTTTGCGTGTTTTGGGCGCCCTCTGGTGTCCGTTTTAAATCACTGCATTTCACAAGTTAGCATATTGTTTCAGCTTCTAAACGCCTAAATTGAAATGTCTCCGCAGCCTTCATAGCTTTCTACAGGAGCGGTTATTTACTCCTTCAACGAAATCAGCTGTGTTCAAGCAGGGAGAGATGGGAAAAAATCAGGAATCATGAGCTAAATACAATCCAGAGCTAGCATAACAGCTAGCCACTTTGGGTTAGCCTAATGGTGCATTCAATTTGTCCTCGGAGGTCGGAACTCGGAATGACGTCACACCCGAGTTACAGCGTTCTGTTTGCAAAGTCGTAAAAATCGGGAAACCAAAGTATAAAGTAATTTATGGTTGTATTTCTTCACGTGTTTGGTTCACACACAAACGCATTGCCATTGTTGCCTTTGTTAGCAGCACGCATCCAAAACATTGTTCTAGACTTTAATTAATTCGCTCATGCAAACACTCTGAATTTGTTTAGAGTCAGAAGATACAAAGCACTACATGTGATTCTGAACTTAAATACATCCGAACAAGCAGATCTTGCAAAATAAACGTGTTTTCACGGCATTTTAACTGTTCTTGTGAGGAGTCGCCATATTTTTTCCCAAAGTCGGGACGCCAAAAAATCTCAGACTTTCCGAGTGGGAAATGAGAGACTTTCACCTCTGTTAAGTGATTTTCAGTTTCAAACATGTTCAAAATTCCATCAACATGAGAACAAGGCTCTGTAGCTCATGCACGGACTTAAAAAATCTCCTCAACATTTTTGGCCATTTTGGAAACTCACTGAAAAACATTTCTGATGTTTAACCACTGATCACAGCCCAGTGGGATATTTAGGATAGAGCAGTTGATTTCTGCAAGTTTTGCCTCTAGATATAAATAAATCACATTAGATGTTAAGTGCAATGACACGTAATCCCAGTGCCTGTTTGTGTATAATATTATTATATATCACGACCAACTATGCAAAATTTGAGATTAATTTTTTGGTCAACTGCAGAATGACAGTCATCTGCTACAATTGCAAAGTAAATCAAATTATTTTGTGTTTCCAGAGAAACCACAAAGGCTCCAAACTGCAGAATTATTTGATTTGGTCGTGCTAACTGATTAGACTGTCTTAAAGCATTTTCTCCTTTTTGAATATGTTTGTATTTATTCTGTTCAGCCTTTACTATTTGAACTTGGCTTTCCATAATGCAAACTTTTATTATAAAAATAAAATTTATGGTTTGTACATAGTACCTGTTAGAAATAAATGACAAAGTAAAATAATTTTCTTCTTATATCTTCATTAGAAGAGCTGATGCACATCTGAACTCGTGGGATGACAAAACGTTCTGTTATATTCGTTCTAAAAGGGTTAAAATAAAAATGCATTTGTACGTTTTCAGCTCATGAAAAATTGTTATTTTTAATTATATAAAATTAAATATTGTATCTTTTGGGGAAAAAAATCATTAAATTGAACAGACTAATGACCTCAATTGCAAAACGTTTTAACTCACTTTTTTTCTTTGCTTCATATAAATATTTCTGTTTCATTGTTTCATGTCCGAGGCGCTAATCAGCTCTGAAATTTGACCCTAACAACATTTAGAGATAATATCTGAGAAGATTTCTGAGTTAATTCTATAACAATAACACTGGAGACAATGCAAACATATCAGGTTAAATGTTACAAATGGCCTCCTGCAGAATCTGTCACCTGTTGCTCGTTAGTGATAATTAGCAGACCTCCATCGTGGGTGATCTCATTCACAGCACACAGGGTCAAAGTGGGCCGCGTTCTGTTTATCTCCACCTGACCGAGAACTACACGTCCTGTTTGAAATGATATTATGTTCCTCGCCTCCAAAAGCACCGGAGCCCCCTGCTTTCAGACTATAACCTTTATTCTTTGAACATCTGGTTGGAGGAACCCTCTACTGAGAACGTGGAGGCAGGAGGTGGTGTTGATCCTGATAATTCACACCTCAGCGGCGAAAACACTGGCTTTGAAGACCTGGTTGTTCATAACGGGTAATGACTTGTTAGAGGAGCAGGAATGTCCTCAGATGTTTTGATTTCTACTGAAAGAATGGATTTACTATCACATTCCTTCCAGATATCTAGTAAATCTGGCATGAAAACCATAATTTAGGAAGTAAATAAATAAAACCAAGAGTTTGGGAAAAACCTCCAGAAAGTATGTGCTTTAATTAAAGTTTTAGTGAAATGCAACTTGGTTCTGCAAAGAGTGCAAACAGAAATATATAAAGAATTTGAAATGAAAAAAAAAAAACGATAAATGTTCTGTTTATTTTATCAAAAGAAAATGATCATTCAGAGAAAAGCAACAAAAACGTTTCACTCAAAGACAACAGAGTTTATTTATTTGACCCCTTTTCTCAAATAAAAGAATCACAGAACTCAACAACTGAAACTAAAAGATCTGTAATTAAACATTCTTTGTATCTTAAAAGCTTCACTAAATAAGTCACCATGTTTTTCTAAAAGAATCACCACTGAAGTCAAGGATGCTAATGTGCAATAAACCAAACCTATAGGCTTTAGTTTGTATTCCTGCAGACGTTGGAGAGAGAAAAAACTTTTGATGTTTGTCCCAAAAGTTCCTGTTGGTTTAGAATAGAGTTCCTGATATGTTTAAAAAATAGCTGAAGTTCACCAAGTAGACAGCTTTACAATTGTGCTTCAATTCACTGCACTCAAATTTTCTTGATTTGTTCCATTGGACTCAAAAACCTACATTTTGTGCATCTGCATCAAAAACATATTAAAGTAAAGTGTACAGTATACTGGAACAGAAAAAAATATTATTCAAATTAGGAATCACTTAAACTTCTTGAAACTGTTAGCTAAGTCCTGGTTCACATGGCAGGATTTATAAACGATCACAAGATTTTCAAACTGTGAGACCAACAGACACGGCGATAAAGAATCACAGATGTAACGGCGATGGGAAATCTCTCAAAACCTCGTGATCAAACGAGACGTCGGAGTAAACAAACTAGTGCTGTCAAATTTAGCGCGTTAACTGTGACGATTAATTTGGAAGACATAACGCGTAAAAAAAAATAACGCAATTAACGCAACTTGTGTTTGAAGCAAGGCGGAGCGCTTGTTAACATCAGATTTCCTACAGCTCCTTGACGCAGCCCGTGTCCTCCCTCCCTTGAGGAGGAGCCTTTGGACGTTAGATTCAAAAACTGCTCTCTTGATGAAATAATCCAGAGTGCTGCTTTAATTACAGGTCATTCAGTTGTTTCTCAAAACCATTAAAGACATTTCAAAATGAGAAGAACTTTAGAGATTAAGGAGTTCCCCCTGCACATCTGAGGTCACCAGATCAAATTCTTAACAGTCAATCTGTCCATAAACAGCCAGGACGTATCTCTGAGTCAGACACGAGCTCCTCCCTGAGACTCCCCGTGGATAAGACGGTCAGCCAAACGCCTCAAGTTCTCTGTCCTGTCAGCCCACTTTTACCGTCGCCCTCTCTCCCGTCTGCCTGTAAACGCTCCACTCCGGTGGTGGTTCTGAACGTCTGGTTCCATCTGTGTCGAGGACGTGAGCAGATAAACAGGAGGGACAGAACAGAGGCTTTCAGTGGAGCCATATGCTGCATCCGTATTCATCCTCAGCACCAAGCCGTCTCATTTCACACAGGCTGTTATGGAACTAAATCACTAAAAACGTCTGATGAAGCAAACCCAGCCTTCTCTCAAGTCTTCAAAAAATCCAACTGGATTCACATGCCTCACATGCTTCAAACTGTAAAAACACTCAGCAGCCAGAACTGGATGAAAGATGATTTAAGCTGCAGGGTCCCCAAAAAAAAGTTCACATTTTAATCTCAGCATGGCGAATAACATCCACCTGGATACGAACTGTTGACATTTAAATTCTTGTTTTTCTGCAGAGGATGTTTGGTAACAAGATTTATCTACAGTTAGAAAAAAAACTGGTGTTTTTTACACAAAGAAGTTGGATTGCATTGCCAAATGTGCAGTAAAGCACATAAATACTGTATGCTCCAACGTTACGACCGTATGTCATTCTGGAACAGTTCATTCTCCTAAAACAGCTTCCATAACTCTCAAAGTGAAACTTTTGGATTGATTTTGCAACAGGACTGCAATGATAATCCAGACGTTAAATGAAACGTTACAGAGACGTCACTTATTGATTCATGAAGGCCTCGGCCAACCGTTTTATACGGAGTGCCTAAAATTAAATGAATTGTAAACAACGATGTTTTCAATTCAGAACTTTCCTAGCCTTAGACTTTCATTTACAGTATATGGTATAATTCTATAAAATAAATTTAAAAAAACCAATGAGCACAGCTTCTATCGGACTTACATTGTTACCAGTACCATATTTTTCGGACCTGATTATAAGCCACAGGTGTTTTAATGTTTAATTACCGTATATACGAGTTCCTGCTACCACAGAGGGGATTGTCGGGACAGAGATGACTGTTTGGGAACTACTGTATCAAAAAGCCCAGCCTACCGTTTCATCGTCTCCCTCCTGGGTACTAGGGGTTGAACGACTTGCTATTTTTACAAGTCGACTACCAAGTAATAAAAGTCGCGTCGACTTCGACTAATCGCTGATGACTTCTACAGTGAAGTGCACTTGGAATTATGGGTAATTCCCTTCGCTGAAGTGTGCACCCATGCGGACTTCGGCGAAGTGCGTAGCGAAGGTGGAAAAGGGGGCGGGGCCAAGGTCTGGATTCTACGGCCAGGAGAATCGAGACGCCCTAAGCACTCGCGCACCTCCGCGGGAACGCGCAACTGAGGGGCGCGAGGGTGGAAGTGAGAGTATTGGGACCGGGCCCAAAGGAAATGGAACGAAACCCCTTCAAAATAAAAGTTCACGTGATCAGCGAAGAGTCGACCTTAGGTTTAAAAAGTCACTACAGCCCACAAAAGTCGGCTAGTTCGTGCAACCCCTACTGCGTACTAAAACCACCAAAACCCTCTTTGTGAGTGTCAGAGACGAACAGGCCCAGCATGGCCTCGTCAGCCACTCTCTCTCCTTTGTTGTCGCTCTGAAAACCAATAAGATCCTCTTCCTCTTCGTCAGTGTCTGAATCAAACAGCCTCCAAACGCCTTCAACAGCTATTGCGCAATCCTCTTCTATGTCTGCGCGTCGCGTTTGCGCACGTAATTTACGTGACCGCGCAATTCACAGCGCGTTTATATAAACGCGCTGTGAATTGCGCGTTTACGTAAACCACGTGCGCAAACGCAAACACGAGGCGCCTCCATTGAAAGACGGTGCAACGGCGTTGAATCCGTTCAGGCAGGAAGAGGATTTTATTGGTTTTCAGAGCGACAACAAAGGAGAGAGAGTGGCTGACGAGGCCATGCTGGGCCTGTTCGTCTCTGACACTGACGAAGAGGGTTCTGGTGGTTTTAGTACGCAGGAGGAAGACGATGACACGGTAGGCTGGTTATTTTGATACAGTAGTTCCCAAACAGTCATCTCTTACTCTTCATCATCGTCACGCAGCAGTCCAGCTTTTTGAAACCCGCTTTGTTGTGCGCTGGTGCCGTTAGCTGAGCCACAGATAAGCCGCGCCGTTGTATAAGACGCAGGGTCCAAAGCGAGTGGGAAAAAGTAGCGGCTTATAGTCCAGAAAATACGGTACATCTAGTTCTAGCTACACAGCAGCTCCATAGCTTTTGTAGCTTTCAGTGGTATTCACTTTTCCTTTTTAAGGTAACTTATTAGATTGCTGGATAACCACAAACAAGTCATCAAGCTCTCACTGAGTTCAGTGAGGAGAGGGTCTTTAGGAGCGCCTGACTCTGAGCAGATCTGATTTAAAGCAGAAAAGATTCCACAAACCAGGAGCGGCAAACGTGAAAGTGCCTTTTACTTTAGAGTTTAGATCTCGGAACATCTAAAAGCATCCGGTAGTTTGACCTTTTAGACGGTGTTGTAGAGGATCCTGGAGCCAAGATGGAGCAAGACCATTAGGAGTCTTCCAAACTAACATTAAAACTTTAAAATCAATCCTGTAACAGACGGTATGAAGACAACACTGGTGTTATCTGCTCATGTTTTCTATTTCTGGTTAAAGTTGAGCCTTTCTTCTCCTTGTGTTGTGATTTCATCATGAATGCCTTTTAAAACCTTATTATCTAAAACTTTATCTTTTTTAAAGTCAGCTAAAATGCCTGTTTTGATACCTGAACTGACTTTGTGGAGCAGATAAAGAAACCCAACACATCATTATTAAAAGGAAGAAGATCTGACTGCAGACCAGAGACCATCCTGCAGGTTTAAACGCCCCCAAAGGCCAGTTAAAGGCGCTTCACTGATCCATAAGCAGCTGTCTTTTTATTTAAATTGATTTGTTTCATTTTAAATTTTAATACTATTTATAGATTGGTTCTGGTGCCTGTATAGCTCTGAGGGACTAAAAGATTAGATAAAAACAGAAGATGATTCACCCTTATAAATAAACTATAAATGCTTTATAAAGTTGTTGTAAACGTCCTGTAAACCAGTTGTAATGATGAAAAGATGCTTTTGGCCAAACAGTGAGCTAATATTAGCTCCATTACATTTTTTTATTGGGGTCGGGTTGTTTACACTTTACACACAGGCTTCCTCTTAACGTTATAATCGTCATGAAGACAGTAAAATGTACAACAAACACAAATAAAGTAAGGTGAGGATCTAGCAAATACTTAGATATGCCAAAATAGACTTGACTTACCAACAAGTGAATCTGTATCAGCAGGTTAAATCTGGGATGTCCAAAATTTTAGAGCGGAGGGCCAAAATGTCCAAGTTTAAAGTCTGCAAGGGTCACAAAATGTAATTCTTTTATAAAGTCATAAATGGTATTTTTTCTTTGTGATTTAAAAAAAATTTATATTCCTCAAATATACGTCATAAATGCAACATTTTAGAGGGACTAGATTCAAGATTAAGCAACAAAACTCATCGTCGGGTCTGGCGCTGCGAATAACTACAGTCTTGAGCGGGAGCGCGCACAAAATTTCTCCCCATCTCATAAGGGTTCAACCAAAGGCAGCCAGAGACATGATTCCATAAATAAAAATACATTTTATTAATACAAAAGGAAATATAGTAAAACAATGCCCCGCGACACACACACACACACACACACACACACACACACACACACACACACACACACACACACACAGGGTCCGAAAGCGGGGGCGATCCAACAGAGCTAATCTTGCTAGCTGCTATGTTCCAGTCCTTCCACCGCTGCCTGTATCGCTAAAAGCTTTAGTCAGTCCCTCCAGGAAGTTGTGGGGATTTTTTGTGATTGTTGCGATCTAAAATGACTGATTTCGCGGCACATTTTTCTAAAAGTTGCGGTCAAAGTTGGGATTTTTTTCAATCATTTTAAAAATTTCTTTAATGTTCTGTAAAAGCGTCTTTGAGTGACCTAGAAAAGCGCTATATAAAACTGATGCATTATTATTATTTAGTTTATATGCACACACAGTTAACCTCTTTACACACACGCGCTGTTTAATCATAAAATAAAGACAAGATGATGTAATCTCCATGACAACACAGCTGACAGCCTGTCTCAGCGTCACTCAGACGTTACAGCGTGAGCGACTTTACTTTCACTTTCAGATTCACCTCAAAGGTTCACTGGTTCATCAGAACGAGTTTAGAAAAGACCAGCGGTTCCTCGTGTTCACTGGATACAAACGTCACGTGGTTAAAAAATAAACAACGTTCAAAGGAATTCATGTTAACGCTGACGCTCCGATTTATTTAAAATATTTCTCACAGAATAGCAAATCCACCGACTCAGCACACAGTTTAGGACAAACACAAGTTACTTTTAAATAAAGTTTCTCACATTGTCCAAATACGGACATTAAACAGAACACACCTCGTCTCTTTTATCACTCCTATCAGACCCCAGACCCCGTCTGCTCCTCTTTTCAGCTAATCTCCTCCATGTCTTGTGGTCAAAAAGTTGTCAAGCGATGATTTTCATGTATAATCCACCACGATGTTGTGTTTGGTTCAGAACAGCTTTCCACCACTCTGGTGTCATACTTTAGGAAATTGATTTGCTCGTATTTTAGCCGTAATATCTGATAGAAACCGACTGGAGTTTAGCGGCTCTGAGCTCAAAAACCGGAAGTAAACACAGCTGGAGGCAACGGGATTGGTCAAAACTTATCAGAGTGGCTCTGATTGGTCAAAGAAGATGACGAAATACGACAAAAACAAAGATGAGTGGTCAAATTTGCGGAAAAGTTGTGGTGATTGGTGAAAATTGCAAGGCCGCAACAAAGTGGTGGCAAATGGTTGAATTTGCGTTAATAGTTGCGATCGCAACATCGCAACTTCCTGGAGGGTCTGTTTAATCAGTCGGTGTTCTCTGAATTCTGGAGGCGAATTTGAGAAATCTAGGGTGATAGAATCATGTCCCATCGCCTCTATCACCCTAGATTTCTCAAGTTCGCATCACGGAGTGGAGCTCCGGAGCACCCGAAGGAGCGTGCGCTGCACACCCGGCTTTGATGCACTGTAAGCGGACTGAGGTCCAGGAAACAGTCGGGGATTTGAGGCCTATCGTCCCGAGACCCGTAAACATGGACAGATCGCTGTGCGGTCGCCTATAACAGCACCTTTAGCTCTGTGGAACCCTATAATCCATCAGAGAGGTTTTCAGCTCCATAAACAAGATAACACCAGTTTGATTTGAAAAACCACAGATTAGACGAAGGAAGTCCGCCATTGACCAGCAACACAACACAACGGTGCAATACTGCCACCTACTGGATACACATTTATTATTACTTTTTTAGCTTCCAGAACGCGCAGCAGCGTCAGTTGACGTCACATCCGTAGGACAGCGCGGGAAATTCGTTCCCGAATTGCAGAACATTTTACAGCTCACAGCCTGTTCTAGATGATGGAATGATGCATGGGTGGCATCATTCTTTTAGATTTAAAATGCTTCATCACTCATTAACCTAAATAAACTGAACATTACTTTTAATAAAATCCTGGATCTAGTCCTTTTAATGATCAAAACAAAGTTTTTTTATGCAGAAAAGGATTTTGTGATGCTGGATTCATTAACAGAAGCTCACATTTGGCCTGATTGGTGACTAGAGGACAACCGGGGAATGCTCAAAGAGAAGCCCGTCTTTCTGCTCGTATTGTTAAACCTTCTTAAAGGTTAAGAAAAGAGGCAGCCACTGATTTTATCTCCAGCCTTAACCATTCAGCTTTTAACTCGTAAAATGCCACCAGGTTTCCTAGAGGTCTTGTTCTTGACTAAAGTAAATATATTTCTAACTTGAAAGTCAAAACGGATAATCAGAAGGTCTGGTTGAATATTTTCCTACAGTAAGAGTTGTCTCCACCTCGCCTCAGCCTCCCAGTGAACTTATCTACTTATTGGATGCCACTGATAACCAAAATGTGTCGAGCGTTTATCACAATGTTAGAGTTGAAATGTGTTTACTGTGGCGTCAAGTTTCCCCCTCTCTAAAGAGACAGACCTCACATAATGAAAACCAGCCCTGAACCCAAAGCATCCAGTAAATGAATTTACAAGTTGATGTTTTTATTTGTAATCTTTCCACAGCACATACTGTGAAAGTGACAGACCGGCACATCCATAAACTTCAAGTCAACAGTTTGCATCAGAACAAACATTCTGCAGATGTTTACATGTTTTTCTGCCCTGCGAAGAGTTATGGGATGGGTGGACTGTAAGTACTGAACACCAGGCATGAGGGAGTAATTGTAGTTGTGTGTGGAGCCAAAGGGGGCGGAGCCGAGGTGTGTGTGTGTGTGACGGGAGTTCAGCCAAAACATGTCATACCTCCACAATGTTGTAACCTGCTTATTACGTGATTGGACAGCTACACAACAACAACAACACACACACAGGCGTGTTCACCTGACCCATGTGCTGTCTGGAAGGAAATTTCCACACAATTTATTCCTGTTGTCTTCTGGGAAAGGCTTCTGCTTGGGCGATTGTGCTGAAAAAAGGAGGGAGAAGGAGAGAATGTGGAGGAAGGAGAGGATTGTGTCTGCTCTCCGTTTCTCCCAGCTCATCAGGTTTAGTTGTGATGTTGAAATAAGCTGGCTGAGGAACAATGAGTGGAAGAAAGCCACGCTCTGCTGTGATGAAAGGAGTTATCCTGAACATTTAGTTTGAACTTGTCCTGGTGTAACATAGGGAATCTTTTTAATTACTCAGGACATTCTGTCATTGTTTTAGTGCATGTGGTTTGTTCAGACTCCCATTTTAGATCTGATGAATCAAACCTGCATATGAAAACAGAAGTTAATCAAACGCCCTGTCATCGTAAAGGACCTTTTATTAACAATATTTATTTAATATTTGTCATATGCCTGCACATTTTTATTCTTTTTAGTGTTAGGTGCAAATATCCACTGATTTTCTAGTAAGGATGTTTGACACTTATCAAAGCAAGCACCCCCTAGTGGATGGCTGCAGTATAAATCTTAAGCCCCGCCCTCTCCATGTAACTGAATGGGGTATGGTCTTGATTAGAAAATAAAACCACACCGATGGGATATGTTTTGTGCCAAAAGGATCAACCAAAAAATACACAAAAGTCACACAAAAATCATATCTAAATAAAGCAACCAAAAAGAGCATTTCAAAAGCAAAAGTGTGAAATTCAAAACGCTAAAAACAAAATAAACTATTTCATAAATAAATATTTATTTTTCTAATCCAAGTTATTTTTTACTTTTTAACAGTTTATATTTTAATTTTTGGTTCTGACTTCATTCTGCTTCATTCAGACCATTTAGGCTTTTATTCTGAAGGGCATGTTTTGGTTCTGCCAACAGCTGTTTGCTTTGCATCTGCTCTGGGTTTTTGCTTTTGCTTTTGAAAAAAAGTCTTAGTGACACCATATGGCAAACAGCTCAAGCCACCTACTGCAAACCCTCATAACCAATTAGACTGAAGCTCTGGAAAGCCCATCCCACCAAGACGTTCTCTGAAAAGCAAAAACTTAGAGCAGAAGCAAAACTGAGGTGCAGCACAATCAATACAGGCTGCATGGTGGAACAGGGGTTAGTATGAGGGGCCACCAGGGACATTATTCCAAGTTACCTCTCATACACGCACGTGAAAACCTCTCATACACACATAAGAAAAAAAAACACTTTTATACACACATATGGAATAAACTTCTAGTTTTAAGATGTTTGTAAGAGGTTTTTTCATGTGTGTATGAGAGGTTTTCACTAGTGTGTGTATGAGAGGTTTTCACTAGTGTGTATGAGAGGTTTTCACTAGTGTGTATGAGAGGTTTTCACTAGTGTGTGTATGAGAGGTTTTCACTAGTGTGTATGAGAGGTTTTCACTAGTGTGTATGAGAGGTTTTCACTAGTGTGTGTGTGTGGTTTTCTCTAGTGTGTATGAGAGGTTTCACTAGTGTGTGTATGAGAGGTTTTCACTAGTGTGTATGAGAGGTTTTCACTAGTGTGTATGAGAGGTTTTCACTAGTGTGTGTATGAGAGGTTTTCACTAGTGTGTATGAGAGGTTTTCACTAGTGTGTATGAGAGGTTTTCACTAGTGTGTGTATGAGAGGTTTTCACTAGTGTGTATGAGAGGTTTTCACTCGTGTGTATGAGAGGTTTTCACTAGTGTGTATGAGAGGTTTTCACTAGTGTGTGTATGAGAGGTTTTCACTAGTGTGTGTATGAGAGGTTTTCACTAGTGTGTATGAGAGGTTTTCACTAGTGTGTATGAGAGGTTTTCACTCGTGTGTATGAGAGGTTTTCACTAGTGTGTGTATGAGAGGTTTTCACTCGTGTGTGTATGAGAGGTTTTCACTAGTGTGTGTATGAGAGGTTTTCACTAGTGTGTGTATGAGAGGTTTTCACTAGTGTGTGTATGAGAGGTTTTCACTAGTGTGTGTATGAGAGGTTTTCACTAGTGTGTGTATGAGAGGTTTTCACTCGTGTGTGTATGAGAGGTTTTCACTAGTGTGTGTATGAGAGGTTTTCACTAGTGTGTGTATGAGAGGTTTTCACTAGTGTGTGTATGAGAGGTTTTCACTAGTGTGTGTATGAGAGGTTTTCAATAGTGTGTGTGTATGAGAGGTTTTCACTAGTGTGTGTGTATGAGAGGTTTTGTTTTCACGTGTGTGTATGAGAGGTTTTCACTAGTGTGTGTATGAGAGGTTTTCACTAGTGTGTGTATGAGAGGTTTTGTTTTCAAGTGTGTGTATGAGAGGTAACTTGGAATAATGTCCCTGGTGGCCCCTCATAGGTTAGCACTGCTGCCTCGCAGCAGTAAGGTCACAGGTTCGAATCCTGGCTCTGGCCTTTCTGCGTGGAGTTAGCATGTTCTCCCCATGCATGTGTGGGTTTCCTCCAGGTTCTCTGGTTTCCCACAGATCACATCACGCCTGATAGGGTGATTGTTAAGTTGTGTAAGTCGCTTTGGATAAAAGCATCTGCTAAGTAAATAAACAGACATAATACGTGCCCTTCAGAATAAAAGCTTAAATGTCTGAATGAAGCAGAATTAAGTGAGAATCAAAAAGGTGTGTCAAAAAAATAAAAAAACTAATTGTTAAATAATAAGTTTTTGGTTTAGAAAAACTATTATTTCTTTATAAATTAGTTTATTTTGTTTTTAGAGTGATTTTTTTGCCGAGGAATTTCACACTTTGGCTTCTGAAATGTTCCTTTTGGTTACTTTATTTTGATTGTTTTTGTGTGTGTGACTGTATTTTGTGTGATATTTTTGGAACAAACCTTATCCTATACACACCCTGGAAAAGTTCTTTCAGGTGTCGGCTTCTGTCGATTTGCATAGTCCTTATTCAGTCGCTGCACATCCAGATATTAATTTTGCTTTTACATTCAAATTGTTAATAATAGTTGCTTAAATAACACCAGGATGGTGCATGTGCATTAAAAATTACAACATGGCAGCACTTGTGAAGGGGACTTTGTGGTGTTCCTTCGATCAACAGAAGAATTTGTCGATATGAGTTTGACAAATAAAACAAACTGCTCAGACATGACAGGTTGTCACTTTTTTACTGTGCTAATAAAATCAGAACAGCATAAATAACTTGGTACAGCACAAATTACTTGATTATTAATTATGTTTTTGTTCAAAGTTTATTCAAAATAACCCTCTCACCCCAGTCAAGGTGATGTTTGTGGTGTGAAAGTGATTTAAAGTGCTTTAGTAGTCGAGTCTGATGACATAAAACAACCTCAATGACCATTAAACAAACCGAGAGCTGGAGCAGAGGACAGAGCTGTGTGGTCAGCACTGACATAACATTTCCAGACTTGCAGGAGCTCAGGTAATAAACATGCTCCATATCCATCACACAGTCAAATTACAGGACTAATGACCCCAGCCCACGCTGCAATAATCCTTCATGCTCTGCTGCTGGATATTCCTTTCGAAGATTAGTTACCGGTCGGCTCCGGGTCATTTCAGTTCTCTTGTATCATTTGTGTCTTTGACTTTTATCAGAGCTGACCTCCCATTAGAGTTAACCTCATTCCCTCATGTACTCTGTTGAACTCCGTCTTCCTGACCTTTACTTTCTGCTGTATGTAACTTCAACCTGTTTAAAGTTGTAAACTTACAGCAAGCTTTTTATGATTATTTTGGTGCATAAGGGACAAATGAGTAGTAACCCAATCACAGGATAACATTGTAATTATCCTCTGATATATATAAATCTACATTAAAAGTGATTTGAATGATGCACACTAAACAAAATATCAGGGCGAAAATAGGGAAATAAAACTTCAGCATTTTAAATTAGTCTTTAATTTAAAGCCATACTCAGTATCCAGGTAAACAAACGAGGTCTCGCTAGCTAGTTTACAGAAACACGTCTCGGTGAACTCACCCCTCCTGTCGGGTAAAATCCATACGCCAGCCTCCCGCCGACATGGGACCACGGTTTGCAAAGGTGACAAAGCAGAGTCTAACTCCAGCCGTAGAAATGTTCCCCAGCTTTTCCTCTTTTCACCTCCAAACGTTTTTAGTTTTCTGCTAGCTGAAAAGGTGTTTTTTGGGGGGGGATTCTGGTATTTTTATCTTAAAATGGAAGCGCTAACAGCCGGCTCTCTGTCCTACTTCTACTTTCACTTCCGGGATGTTCTGCCCCAAAATGTGTCCGGGCGGATTAATGCCAATCCAAGCAGCGAGGAAATGCGGCAGACAGACAGCTGGACTGTCCAATCCTATCGTTCGGACCAAGCTGAAGTTTTTAAGAGAACTGCGGGACAACTACTTTATTGATTTCTTTCGGGGTTTTTTTAATCTCCACAATATATTTATGGCTATACTATGTTGGAACGTTGTTAAGAGGCTTTAAAAAAAACGTTAAAAGCTACATTGTTCACCTGGCTACTGAGTATGGCTTTAAAGGACTGATGATTGCATCTATTTAAAATCACAAACGTACGCATTAGGGGTTGCATGAACTAGTCGACTTTTGTGGGCTGTAGTGACTTTTTAAACCAAAGGTCGACTCTTCGTTGATCACGTGAACTTTTATTTTGAAGGGGTTTCGTTCCATTTCCTTTGTGTTCCGGTCTGGCGCTGCGCTATTAAAATGGATATTTACTCAAAGAATACTTCTTATCAGCTTTTGATGCCCTTGCCAATCGATTGTCCTGATTTAATCAACTTAACGGTGAGTCTTTGCTTTCTTTATCTCTTGTTTTACTAAAAATGCAGCGCTATTCAAACCTCCGATGTGCTAACGGCTAAGCTAACGAGCTAATGGCTCGGCTATCAAGCTTTGAGTGATTTTATTCATTAAATAGCGAATGTCTTTGTTATGATTATGGACGAACAATAGACCACAATCTGACTAAAACTGTAGTTTTAGTCAGATTAAAACTGTTTTGCATATAAACCTGACTAAAATGTGACTAAAACTAATCAGCATTTTAGTCTAAAGACTTGATATCAAAACCAAAGTGCTCCTAAAACAACTGCTCTCTCTCAGCTGTTTGTTGTCAGCATTAAAATACGTTTTTGCAATAAAGCCTGTCAAGTTTTATAAAGCCGTCCTGTATACGCCGTATGTATGACGTCATCAGCGATTAGTCGAAGTCGACGCGACTTTTATTACTTGGTAGTCGACTTGTAAAAAGAGCAAGTCGTTCAACCCCTAGTATGCATCACTTTTACATTAAATTACTATGAAATCAATTTGAAAACCATAACAAGGAACATTTTTATTTTACATGAACCAAAGCTTTTTTTTTTCATTTGGGCAGGAGTAGAGGTTTCAATCTGCCAACATTAATCGGTTGCATTATAAAAAGCAAACAAAAGAAAAAAACAACACACCCACAATTCATGAAGACGCTTTGTGTTGATACAGATAAAACACACTTCCTGGTTTAAAGCAGAGAATCTGGCAGGATTCTGCTTCTTGGCGTCTCCACGGTGGATTGTTTCAACGCTCTCATAAAACCAAATCAAAGCCTGAGTCCTTGCCGCCAGAAACCACTAACGATTTCAGGCATCAAGGTAGAAAATGTTTCAGGACTAAAAGTTTATGAAAAAACTCTCAAACAACGACAAAAAACTAATATAAAAGCAGACTTTTTTTTTTTGGGCAATACGGAGTTCTGTTTATGATTTGATTTAAACTTCCTTTTTGACATCTGAATGTAATTTTTATTTCAAGCAGCTGTTTTGCGGTTTATGAAACCATCTGAAGGGTAAAAGGAGTTGGGAAAAGATTTAAAAACTGACCAAATGTATTTAGGACTGAAGATCATAAAAGCATGCTTAAAGAAAGACACAGAATGAAAACTAGACTTCAGCTGCTGCAGAAGCATGATCTGTGATTGCATTTTTATTCAGTCCTGGACGTCCAACATTTTGCACTGCAGTCATGTTGCAGTGATGTCATCTCACCATGACGCCAACAAAAGTGCTGGAAAACGCCTGAAATTAGTTCTGTTTGTATCATTCTGTGAGAATTGACACGCTACAGGAAATACATGTCTGTTAGTGTTATATAATAATATGTTCATATGAATCTGCAGTGATGGACGCTGAAGAAGGAGCTGAACCAGAAAGCAAGGCTCTTGATTTACCAGTTGTCCCAATCCTAACCTGGTCATGAGCTTTGATTAATGACCGAAAGAACGAGGTCACAGGTACAAGGGGCCAAAATGAGTTTCCTCCGTAAGGTGGCCGGGCTCCGCCTTAGAGGTAGGGTGAGGAGTTTGGATATCTGAGAGAGACTAGAGCCACTGCTCCTCCAGATCGAGAGGTGGTTCATCTGGTCAGGATGCCTCCTCACACTCAGAAATGAAAGGACAGAATTGTACCTTTTTTGTCACTGGGGTGGTACCCTCAAAAGTACAACTTTGTACCTTTAACTGCAGAGTTATCCTAAGGGGTACAAATATGTACAAATATGTATCTAAGGATACATATTTGTACCATTTAGGGGTACAAATTTGTACCCTAAGGTACATGTTTGACTAGTAAAAGGTACTAACTCCAAAGGTAAAAATTTGTACCCCCAGTTAAGGTTCAAAATG
This sequence comes from Callopanchax toddi, assembly GCA_006937965.1. NCBI lineage: Eukaryota > Metazoa > Chordata > Actinopteri > Cyprinodontiformes > Nothobranchiidae > Callopanchax > Callopanchax toddi. Next base: position 1,694,352 of record SSNR01000010.1, on the reverse strand, counting down.
GTACCCTCAAAAGGTACAATTTTGTACCTTACGTTACGTTACGTTAAAGTTAAAGGGTTAAAGTTAAAGTTACGTTAAAGGGTACCCCCCCCCCCCTTGTAGTTAAAGGGTACATATTTGTACCCCTTAGGATATAACCCCCAGTTAAAGGTACAAAATTGTACTTTTGAGGGTACCACCCCAGTGACAAAAAAAAAGTACAATCATGTCCTTTAATTTCTGAGAGTGCTGAATGCCTTCTTGGGGAGGTGATTCAGTCATGTCCCGCTGACAGGAGCCCCCCTGATTGACCCAGGACAAACTGAAGGAAGATCTCCATGCTGGCCTGAGAACCACCTGGAGGGTCCCACCAGAGGAGTTGGTGGAGGTGGCCAGGGAGAGGGCAGTCTTGAGATTACCTATTTGGGATGCTGCTCCAAAACCAGATCAGCGGAGGTGCTGGGCGATGTCCTTCTTCCATGCTCTTATTTCATGTGATCTAATGTAAACTGGGCAAATATCCAAATGTTGTTTCAGGAGAAATGTTCACAGTGGCCCAATACTACCTCCACAAGGTATATTGCTGGCAAATATTTTCACCAAAATTCAAGTTTTCAAACAATTGATACTTAAAGGGAGAAGAGGGAAGATTTGAAAAACGAACCTCATGAGCGCCACACCTGGCGCTGTGAATAACTACAGTCTTGAACGGGAGCATGCACAAACTTCTTACTATCTCATAAGGGTTCAACCAAAGGCAGCCAGAGATGTGATTCCATAATTAAAAATACATTTTATTAATACAAAAGGAAATAACACACACACAGATCACAGGAGCCGATCTTACAGAGCTAATCTCGCTAGCTGCTAGGGGTTGAACGACTTGCTATTTTTACAAGTCGACTACCAAGTAATAAAAGTCACTTCGACTAATCGTTGATGACGTCATACATACGGCGTATACAGGACGGCTTTATAAAACTTGACAGGCTTTATTGCAAAAACTTATTTTAATGCTGACAACAAACAGCTGAGAGAGAGCAGTTGTTTTAGGAGCACTTTGGTTTTAATATCAAGTCTTTAGACTAAAATGCTGATTAGTTTTAGTCACATTTTAGTCAGGTTTATATGAAAACAGTTTTAATCTGATTAAAACTACAGTTAAGTCACTTTAGTCAGTTTTAGTTTTAGTCAGATTATGGTCTATTGTTCGTCCATAATCATAACAAAGACATTCGCTATTTAATGAATAAAATCACTCAAAGCTTGAAAGCTGAGCCATTAGCTCGTTAGCTTAGCCGTTAGCACATCGGAGGTTTGAATAGCGCTGCATTTTTAGTAAAACAAGAGATAAAGAAAGCAAAGACTCACCATTAAGTTGATTAAATAAGGACAATCGATTGGCAAGGGCATCAAAAGCTGATAAGAAGTATTCTTTGAGTAAATATCCATTTTAATAGCGCAGCGCCAGACCGGAACACAAAGGAAATGAAATGGAACCCCTTCAAAATAAAGGTTCACGTGATCAGCGAAGAGTCGACCTTTGGTTTAAAAAGTCACTACAGCCCACAAAAGTCGACTTTTCGACTAGTTCGTGCAACCCCTACTAGCCGCTATGTTCCAGTCCTTCCCAGCTGCCTGTATCGCTAAAAGTTTTAATCAGTCGGTGTTCTCTGACTCCCGGAGGTGAGTTTGAGAAATCTAGGGTGATAGAATCATGTCCCGCTGCCTCTATCACCCTAGATTTCTCAAGTTCGCATCACGGAGTGGAGCTCCGGAGCACCCGGAGGAGCGTGCGCTGCACACCCGCCTTTGATGCACTGTAAGCGGACTGAGGTCCAGGAAACAGTCGGGGATTTGAGGCCTATCGTCCTGAGACCCATAAACATGGACAGATCGCTGTGCGGTCGCCTATAACAGCACCTTTAGCTCTGAGGAACCCTATAATCCATCAGAGAGGTTTTCAGCTCCATAAACAAGATAACACCAGTTTGATGAGAAAAACCACTGATTAGACGAAGGAAGTCCGCCATCGACCAGCAACACAACACAACGGTGCAATGCTGCCACCTACTGGATATACATTTATTATTACTTTTTTAGCTTCCAGAACGCGCAGCAGCGTCAGTTGACGTCACATCCGTAGGACAGCGCGGGAAATTCGTTCCCGAATTGCAGAACATTTTACAGCTCACAGCCTGTTCTAGATGATGGAATGATACATGGGTGGACTCATTCTTTTAGATTTAAAATGCTTCATCACTTAAAACTGCATGATTATTTTTATTTAAAATCTTCCCTCTTGTCCCTTTAATTTAAGTGACCATGATCCGGAATTGGGTCCAACATTGCTATGACTTAACTGGCAACAGCTCAGCCAACATTTGGTCTAAATATAAAAAACCTAATGCGTCTGAATGTGCAATATTTAGAAAAGACCTCATGTACTTTAAAAAAAACAAGATCAAATAAATGCATGCTGCATCCTGTGAATCAGAGCTATAATCAGGCACTGTCCCTCACTTGACATTACTGCAACCTGATTGGATGGTTTCAGTGTTGGGTCAAAATGAGTGTCGTTGGTCCATAACCAATATGACAATTACAGATTGTGCAAGCCTGAGACAAAATAATGCAGAATTGCAGCTAAATAATGTCTCAGGGATGGACAAGATGCAGCCATAATTTTGTGAATTTTCCATTAGCTGTTATGTTGAGCACTAAAATAACTGTATCGAGTAAATAAATAAGTTGAAATGCTTCATTTGCATAGAAATAATGCAATCCATAAGTAATGGTGCATGACAGTTTTGACTTTTACGTCATCCGTTTCAGTTGTTTTATTGTAGTAATCACATGCAGCTGAGATGTCAAAGCTCACCAACATAAACAGTGCCAACAGTGCAACAATTAATCATAATACTTCCAATATGATAAACACACAGAATGACAACTTTACAGACAAAACGGAGCAAAGACAGAAAGCAGAACACCTAAATCTGATCTAATAGCAGGATGGCCAAGTCCGACTGCATCTCACATCCTGTGACTTTCTCCAAGAAGCAAGTAAAACTCCGTCCATGCTTCCTCTAATTGTGTTTTCTCGAGTCACTTCCCTGCATCTGTGCTGGTTTGGCCCATTATGCTGAAAGTGTCTTTGTTTCCACAAACCATAAACTTGATCTTGACTTTTATCAACGTGAACAGCACTTCTAGTTTATGTGTCGTGTAATCTAGTTGCTGCAGTGAGACTTGGGCCTGCAAAGCAAAAATAATTCTACCGAAATACCAGGCTGCAGTTTCTCAGCCTCAGGGTGCTGCGGCGTCACTTTCGGGCAAAGAAACTTGCAGAACGAGAGTTCAAACGAGTCAAAAGCACGTGGTTTTTGGACTTCACGCAGATGTTTTTGTGCTGCTTTAACTGCTAACGTCTCTGTTATGGAGGTAGACTCAAAGGCAGCAGTGACCATGAGAACAAATCACTAAATCAAAGCCGTAAAAGTTCATCTCTGATTGCTTCACTATAAAACACTAATAAAACATCCAAAACAAATAGAAAAAATAAAAAGTGATTATTTTGTCTGGCTGTAATGCAGCTAAAGAGCGAGGATCTTATCAGCGCTCACGGGTCTGGCTCTGACGCAGACCGACAGCCAGAATGAGTTGGAAGTGAGCGAGGTCCTGGCTGTGAGTCAGGCAGATGGAGATCACACACTGGGTGACACCTGAGCCTCAGCACATCTGGTTTTGGGAGTCGACGTTCTCCGCGGGCCACATGTGCTTCTCGTTGGGGCGACATGCTGCAGGGTCGACCCTTGCCTGTAAGAAGAACCCCCGCTATCCCCCTGATCTACATGTGGAATCCTGCTGGACGCCTCCCCAGCAGGCTCAACTTGACCCACTTCTGGCCCTTCTAGTTGTTTTTCTCCACCCCTCTCCTCTCCGGTTCACTGAGCGCGTTGGCCGGCTTTAGGACGCTGTAATGTCAAACTCAACGTTAACGTCCTGTTAGACCACGTTACGGTGTGCTGCTGCAAAGATACACCAGGAAAATTATGAGCAAATACACTCTAAAAAGAATATCTGAGCTGTAGTCGAGGTGGTGGACTTATTGACCTAAATCTGACCTCTTATTTTGGTTTAGTCAGGACAACTTATATTTTTGGGTTCAATCAACGTAAAATCAGTGATGTTTACACTAAAAGAAAAGATAAGTTGAACCAACTTAACTGAATTGCTTCAGTTGGTAACAAGTAATTCAATTAAGTTTATCCAACTTAAATTATTAAGTTGGTTCAACCTGACAAATTTAAGTCAAAACTTACTCAAATCATTTAGTTCCTTACAAAACAAAAAGTCAAATCCTTCTGACTGAAATTGATGTAAATTCAACTCAAATTTTTAAGTTTTTCCAAATGAAAAAACTGAATGATCAAAAAGCACATTATCAATGACTTTGAACTTAAAAACTATTTAAATGTAAATCATCTTAAATGTGTGTTTTAGCGTGTTATTTTAGTTTTTACTTTCATTGTAATTAGAATTTCAAGTTGACTAAAAAGAAAAAAAATCCATAGCAGAGATGGAACATTTTAACATTTATTGCACTGTAAAAAGAAATGGTTGAATCAACTTAATTGAATTGCTTCAGTTGGTAACAAGCAATTGAATTAAGTTTATCCAACTTAAATTACTAGGTACAAATTTATTAATTTAAGTTGAATAAATTTAATTCAATTGTTTGTTACCAATTGAAGCAATTCAGTTAAGTTGGTTCAACTATTCTCTTTTTTCAGTGTGTGATATCACAAATTTAACAATTTTGCACAGATGCGAGTAATAATGCAATAAAGACTTTTTTACACTGTAAAACATTTTCCTACTTTCTGAATGGAGTTGAATATTTATGACTAGCTAAGACCTGCTAGCAGGTTAGCGACAAAAACTAAGTATTCATAAATACTCAACTCCATTCAAGGAGTAGGAAAACATGTTGAAGTATAAAAAGTGTTCGTTGCATAATATTTTTAAAATCATCTGAAACAGTGAGCTGCTTGGTGGAGCATGTTGTTAGCACTGTTACAGTCAGGAGGTTGTGGGTTCACTTCCCAGCTCTGTGGCCAGCTTGCATGTTCTTCATGCTGTGTGAGTTTTCTCTGGCGCCCCAGTCTCTTTAAGTTCAAAGTCATTGATAATGTGCTTTTTGATCATTCAGATTTTCATTTGGAAAAACCGAAAGATTTGAGTTGAATTTACATAAATTTAGGTCAGAAGGATTTGAATTTTGAATTTGTAGAAACTAAATGATTTGAGTGAGTTTGACTTAAATTTGTCAAGTTAAACAAACTTAATAAGTTGGATAAACTTAATTGAATTACTTGTTACCAATTGGTTCAACTATTCTCTTTTTTCAGTGTAGGAGTCTATCAGATTATTTAAAGAATAACAGGGAAAAATAATTCTTGAACACTAAGTTTATTCATTTAGCTGACGCTTTTATCCAAATCACCTTACATCTTATACACCTATAGGGCATGTTGTGATCTGTGGGGGAAGCTGGAGTGTCCAGAGAAAACCCACACATGCATGGGGAGAACATGCACTCCACGCAGAAAGGCTGTAGCTGGGATTCAAACCTGCAACCTTCTTGCTGCGAGGCAATGTTGCTAACACCTGTGCCACCATGCAGCCTTGCATCAAATACATTTTTTTTAATTTTTGCCACATTGTTCAGATAAAACCTGAGCTTCGTTCTGTACAGAATTATGAAGACATGTTATCTGTTTTGCAGAAAAAAGGCAGTTTTCCATATTTAAAATTAGCCCACGTGTAGAAAAAAAATAGACAACATAAAATAAAACGAACATAAGAAGACTGGTGCACGAGAATGATCAGGATTACGGTCAGACTGCAACTTCTTTACAGTGAAACACCAAGAGATGCTGGAAACATGAACTGCAGCAGAGTGATGGGTGTAAAACATGTTTTAGAAAAGATGAGAGTAAAAAATGGACATGGAGGAATCTGACGGGGATGAGGTCAGTGACTAATATTACAGCAGGACAAAGGAATCTTTGACGAGATGCAGAGGCTCATAAAGTGGCTTTTTGTGGCGTTCTAAAAGTCAGACATCTCCGGGGGTCCTCTGGAGCGTCGTTGATGAGAGGAAAACCCAACATGCATTCATTCTGAGCTCTGCAAATAGTTTTAGAGTGACTTCTCGGGCCCAGATCCCAGCACCAAACAGCTTCCTAAATGAAGGGGCAGGAAACGGTCTCTAATGCACAAGAAATGAGAATTAAAGGAAAGTGCCAGTGTGCAATATGTGAAGGAGAGAAGGCTAGTCTATTTTAGCATCCTGTCTGTGTTGTGTATGAATTCTATTCCTAACCGTCTAGTTTTAGTCGTTATTCCAACGTTTGTATTGAGGTTTTTTTTAAGTTTTAGGTTGAAAAATGTTATTTTAAGCTATTGAATAATTGTAATGTTGTACATGTTAACATAGCTTCCTTTCAAATGAACTAATTCACTCATTTAAACTGGGTCTTGAACCCATGTTGCTAATCTGATGCCACATCCAGTCATTTCCTGCAGGAACAACCTGAGCTGCTATTGATGGCGGGAGGCACAAAATTACAAGAAAATGTAACATTTTTGATAACTGAATTGGTATACTGAAAATTATTTTTTAGATATGTCAAGTGGAGCATAGGACACAATTGTAATCTGTTGTGCAAACCTTATATTTGCAATTTAACCAGAAGTTTTCTAAATGTTGTCTTGGTCTTTTTGCAGATTTTCCAGATTTTGTTTTACATCCCTGACTTGCTACATCAAGTTGGATGGGTTCAAGAGGTTCATGATGACACTGTGACTGGTCTGAAAACAAAAACATTTATGCCATTTTTTTTTTAGATTATGCTCAAAATTCCAGCGACATGAGAACAATGTTCTACGACTCACAAGAAAATTCAAAAAAGCTCATGAAGGTTTTGGGATAATGTTGAAACATCCTCCTGGTGTTTGCAGTTTTACCCCAACAGTTGCATTTCGGTAAATACAGGCTGTATGATATGGAAATTTTCATGCTTCTCATTAGGGATGATACCGATACCAGTATCGATATCCGATACCAGTATCGGTATCGGCCCGATACCAGGTATCGGTTAAAGTTACCCGATACCAGGAACCGATACCAGTGGCCTCACTGTCTGTTAGTGATGGGACCAATTAACACTGATAAGTGGTCTGTTCACAACTGACAGCCACACCCATTGGCACAGCTGCACCTTTGACAATGAAGGCAGCTTGACTTCTTTTGTTATCTTGAAAGTTTCAACTCATCCTATTGAAAAACAGCAATTCACACCTCCAACCGATTCATCACCCAAGCCCTTTCCCAACAATAACTCCTCTCCACACCCCTCCCTTTCACCCTCAGACCCCCTGCCTGCATTAACAGGCTTTTGTTTGTTTCACCATGAAATTAAAAAGTGAACACAAAGCAGGCATGCATAGTGCTTACAGTCACCCCCAAAACAATGAACGGTTCTCTACAAAGACTCGGTTCTCCTCGTTCACAGTGAAGAGCCGTTCAAAAGATTCGGTTCGTTCATGAACGTCACATCACTACTGTCTCTGACTTGTGATTTCTGTTGTAGTGTCCTATATTGAACACTAGGGGGAGCTATTGAGCTAAAGAGGAACAGTGTGAGTTGAGAGCTGGAGATGGTGCCAAATAGTTCATTTTATTTGGTTAAAATGTGGAAAATTGCAATAATTTCACTGTAAAATCACAGAAAATGGTGACTTTTCACCTTATATTTTAGTTTTGTGCTCATTTTTATTAATATATTTTATTTTTTTATCTAACTCAGTTATTTGTTGTAAAAAGCAGAGAAGAAAAAATAAAACCTGTATTCCAATTTGTTGCATTTTTTTGTGTGGTAGAAGTATCGGTACTCGGTATCGGCGAGTACTCAGATTTAAGTATCGGATCGGTTTTGAAAAAAGTGTTATCGGAACATTCCTACTTCTCATTTTTTAAGAATTTGTCCAAATGTGTTCCTGGTGCTTTCATTTTTTCCCCATTTTATAAGCATTATGTTTAAAACTTACATCGCTTTGGGTCCGGGTCACAGCAGCGGCATCCTGGTCGCCTCCAGCTCTTCCTCTGGGACTCTCAGGTGTTCTCGTCTTGAGATGTACTTCGTCCAGGTTGTCCTGGGTTAACCGGGGCCTCCTGCTGGCAGGACAAACACAAAACCACTCCCAGGTAGGCGTCCAGAAGACATCCTGACTAGATGCCCGAAAGCTCCAAATAAAATATAGAATTCTCTTGAATATAAACCAGGGAAGGAAATCCTTTCATCTCTCAGACAAAGAGCATTTTTATATCCATATATTTTAAACTTTTTATTCATAAAATGTGGTTAGGGCTGCTTTGAAATTCTGACCGACCTCGGCGCTCACTGCTGGCTTTACCTTGATGACTGAACACAATTTTTTAAAAGAAATGTGTGTGAAAGAAAAAGAAGCAACCCGTCTTTGACAGCACATAAGATCTATGCGCCCCCCCCCCCCCCCCCCCCCCCCCCCCCCCCACCCCCCACCGCTGAGCTCCTGCAATAATGTGGCTGTTTCTCTTAACTTGGCACTGAATGAAATGACTGTTAATATGCAGGTCCTGCAGATATACGGCCGAGGAAACGCAGCTCCCAAATCACACTGACATATTATGTAGGTGACAAAAATGAATGACTTTATCATCACTCACACACAGAAATACACACTCTATAACTTCATCTGCATTGGGCTGGATGTAGATGTTCACACATTTTAAGAAACGAATCATGAATGTTTGAAAAGAAAAAAGCAGCTGCTGTTGGATCCTACATGGATCGTGGGTGCACTGAATAAATCATAAAATAAGTGGCAGATAACAGATCATTTAGCATCATTGCTTTAAAGAATCAGAACAACAGAATGTTCAGATTTATATGAGCAAAGATTCACTGACTGTCCAAAAACAAGTCACCACTTGAAAAATGATGAAGAAAACCACAGATCAGTGAGACGAACTAAAAGGCTTCAGTTTTCTAGGAAGCATCAGACTCTAAGTGGTCTGAGTCCAGGTTTACCCCGCTCCACAGAGACTGCAAATCAGAGGAAGAACAGAGTGATGCACCCATCACACCTAGCACGAATCTGTGGGGGGCGGGGCTATTAGCTGGGGCTGCTGCAGTTAACGTTCAGCGACGTTTTAAACCTGAAGAATGAGATCAGCTGACTGAACACCCAGATCTCACCGGGGAAACTCTTCCTCCCTGATGGAGCTACAGCATATTCCGCAATACCAGGATTCATCAGGCTCAAAATGTGAAGGAGTGCTTCAGAGAGCAGGAGAGATCCTCACACACGTTTGGCTTCCACACAGTCCAGAAGCCATTTTTCAAATTTAACTTTTTAGCACAAAATGGTTCATTACATGATGTGATACAAAATGACAGTGACTGATGATTCTTCCAGTCATCATAAAGTATTTATAGTCAGTTCTTTACTATATAGCAGGAATGCTCTCCTTCCCCTGGAAGCTGCTCTCTGCAGGTTCACACACCGATGACCTCAGCTAGCAGAGGTCACTGACTCCTGTAGCATTACATCACTAAAACCACACGTACAGCAGTAAGCTCTTGTTTACCAACCCTGCTGCTCTGTGCTCCTTAAAAACAATAAAAACCAACACAAATCAAACACAAAGTGACGTGTTCCTGGCAGTATTGCTGTTGAGGAAACCGCCTGAATTTTGATTTGAAGTCGTGCTGCTTATCCTGAGCACAAACTGCCAATAACCTTCTGCTGCGCTGCGTTCCAGCAGTTATCTCACACGGCCTTCGCACTTCCCCCTGACGGATTCCCTCCAGCAGTTGGAAGCGTTGGACTTCTCCCAGAGAGAAATGCTGCAGGGGTTAACAGATGCCGACACTGCAGACTTGTTCTGAATGTAGAGTGAGTATGCTGCATGTTGGACTGAAACATGCATTTACCTTTACTCCTGATTCTGCAACACAAGGTCAACTCTGAGAAAGGTTTTAACCCATGAGGGACAACTAAACTGCTTTTGTTGTAGAGACGTTTCCTGATCAGCATCGTTCTTTATCGACTAGCGTTTAGCTGTGTGGAACACCTATGAGCACACAGTATCTTACCTGCAGTAGACGGCAATCTAAGTTTCAAGAATCAGAAAAAGATCCAATGAAGAGAGGAAGTTACTCCTTCTCAGAGAGACTCCTCCAAAAACTGTCCTCCAACTCAAGAAAAATCCCTTTTAAATCTTCCTCAAAGACGAGATTAAAGGGATTATCTGGCTGTTCTGAAGTGTTTTGTCTTAATGTTTAGGAACCTTAACTTAGGCACTAAATGTGAGGATTTGTGCTGCTTGTCAAACAATATTATACCATTAGAAAGTCAGATAAGTTGTCTTTAGCACAAGAACTTGTAAGGATCGTGCATCCATGAGCAACACAGCTACATGTGTCTCCCCCCAAATATGCCAAAATAATATTTTTTAATCTATCCATCCATCGTCTGAACACCTTAATCCATAAAGGTAGCAGGGAGTTTATCACCAGCAGTCACAGGGCGAGAGGTGGATAAGTCGCCTGTCCATCATATATTGAATATATATATTATATAATAGTAAGATGAGGTGGTTTATCTGGTCAGGATGCCTCCTGGGGAGGTGTTTCAGGCATATCCTGCCAGCAGGAGGTCCCCAGGCTGACCCTGGACACGCTGGAGGGATTATATTTTAGGAGGCCTGGGAACGCCTCCCACCGGATGAGCTGGTAGAGGACAGTCAACCCGGATAAGCAGAAGACAGAGGGCAAGCACTTTCCCACAGTAATCTGGATGAAACCACAATTTTTTGACACTAATCATTTTCCACTCCCAGGGGCCTCGGTGGAATAGAAGATCCAAACCTCCACAACAGACTGGCCCCTTCTTTTCATGCTGGTCACCAGTCTGGTCTCATGTTGCTGTGGAATGATGTCACATTCCTACCATGGGTTGTTGAAGGTCAACCAGTGCGGTGATGTCACTCTAGCATATATAGCATACCCAGGCTGTGAGGAGCCCATCAGGTTCTGCCAACCTGTGACTGGAACACACCTAAAAGCGAGGCCGGATGTAGGCATGGGCAAGGGGGAGCCAAGCAAATTCTGCTTACCCCATTGGCAGATTTCTTTGCTCAAATCTAGAAAATGTGACCACATTTAAGAAGATTTGGCCTACTTCAAGTAGGGCTGTAAGAATAGATTTTCTTTTTAGATAAAAATAAGTCAAAATGTCTAAAAACAAGGCTGTTTTACTTTCTTAGAAATCAGTTTTTGCAGTGCAGGAAGTGTACGTGATGACGTTCTTCAAAAACAACCCAAGAAAATGCGTCGCAATTGGTCAAATTTGCGTTAAAGTTGCGCAGATCGAATAAAATTGCAAGACGTGCAAAACTTGCGAAGATTGGCTGAATTTGCGTTGATAGTTGCGATTGCAACATCGCAAAATCCTGGAGGGACTGCAAGCAGCACTGTTACAACAAAGAAATGATCAAACACATGTTTTATGTGCTACGTTACATTTTGTAGAAAGATTCCTGAACAGTCCAAGAGTACCTGGCTGCAGACAAAAGATGGCGGACCAAGATGGCGGACAGCAACCTCCGTATACCGTACCGGAATTGGTTAGGGTTAGGTTAGGGGGAGGGTTGTTGACCTTGCTTGAAATCCCCACAGCCAATCTAGAAAAAGGATATTCGTTTCCGGTACGGAGAATTACGTCACTTCCGGTAGAGAGCTTCCGGTACGGTAGTACGAGAGTGGCTGTCCGCCATCTTGTGTCTGCAGCCAGGTGCCTCTCGAACAGTCTGTTTGGAGAAACGTAGTTCACATCCTTCAGGATCGACTGGCCACTCTGACTTCAGCCTGCAGGTTTTTAACGTTTCTTGGTTTCACATTGCAGTTATTCACATGAAATCTGTAAATGAATAAATATCTGCAGCAGCAGCTAAAAGTAACAATCCCTCCAGGGCTCAGGTTCAGCAGAAATGTCTCAAGATTTCTGCTACAACAACCTAATTACATCATTTCAAGTATTTTTACACAGCCTTTTTTTTTTTTTACATAAGACGTTTTTCTCAATCAATATTCGTGTTGCTATGCTAACCGTAGCTAATAATCAGCGTTGTTTGCCAACTTTTGCAAAAACTAGTTCGACAAATCCTCCTTTCTTCTGAGGAAATTTTCTTGAATTTGTCTCAGGATTTATTTAGACGGCACATTTTTAGAAAAATAGATGCCGCTGCCTCAACATGCTAAATAAGTGTAGCAACACAAATGCTACAAAAGTGTGACTTCTTTTAAATGTTTTATTTATGGGTCTATGTTCCTGGTTTGAGTCCACGATTCTCCAAACAGAATAATCAGGTTGAACTCTGACTGATCCTAATTCTAATGTAATTTAGAACTTATATTTATAATTACTTCATCAACAAGACATTCTTCTTATTTTTACACTACCTGCTTCATGACGTTCATGTTGGGCAATTTTTCAAAACTCTAAATTATATTAATTATATTTTGGGCCGATGGCCAAAAAACTAATCTAAGGGCTGGCACAGAGAGGAAAGCAGAATCCTGCAAAAATCATCTTTTAGCTGCAACTCCTATAGGGCCAGATCCATAAATAATGCAAAGACAAAAAAAGATGTTTACGACTTTTTTCCTCTCAAACCGAAGGAGGAATGTGTAGGATGTTCCCACCTCGTGCAATCTTTAATCCACTCGTGATCTTATGGTCAGTCGGACTAGGGAACAAATAAAAAGGAATTCTACATTTACAGTCATTAATAACTGGGTCACAGAAGGTGAAGAACATTTTATAGCCCTTTGGTGGCCGTGGTGCAGCTCAGTCAGTGGAAACTCAGACAATGAAAAATGTTTTTACTTCATTCAAAGAATAAAGAAAAAGGGGGAAGCTGGTAAATCCTTGAGCCGAGGTGGAACGTAGGAAATAACATTTTCTCATGTGGTTACATTTGTATTTTTTGAAGTGGTTTCTAAAATCAGTTTTTACATCAATTTTGTTACATTTGAAATCAGATCTGTTACTGAGTAAAAATGAATAATAAAATGCAACCGGGCTAGAAGAGACATAAAAATTATGTTCAGACTCCGCCCCCTCAGCACGCCGCTTTGTTAATGGAGCGCACCACATGATAAACCAACGTTTACGGAAATCCAACATGGAGATGTTCATCTGACACCCTGAATTCTAACAACAAGTGATCCTCTGGCCATAACAACCACCATGGCTCGAGTTAAACAACTTTATGATGCAGAGTTAGCCTGTTAGCTCAGACACTGAACTGGTTAAAACTAAACACCTGTTCAGCAGCTAAAGGTGCGTTTTATTTAGGACAGAGTTTTCATAGTTTAGTCAGAAGTTGTGTAAAGATGAAGCAAACCGCTGGCGTTGGTTAGCCCTAACATTTAGCAGTTGAGCTAACCAGTCCCTCCAGGATTTCGCGATGTTGCGATCGCAACTATCAATGCAAATTCAGCCAATCCTCGCAAGTTTTGCACGTCTTGCAATTTTATCCAATCAGCGCAACTTTAACGCAAATTTGACCAATCACGACGCATTTTTTTGGGTTGTTTTTAAAGAACGTCATCACGTACACTTCCTGTTTATTCCCGAGGGTGAAGTATGTCTTTAACGTGTCCATTTTGATTTATAAATAAAAATAATAATAATAAGGCGTTAAAAAATCAATCGCAGCTTGCATTTGAAGCATGGCGGAACACTCGTCAGCATGATTTCCTGCGACCCCGCTGCGACGCACAAATCGGACCTGACGCTGCCTGTGCGGATCCAGCTGGTCCCTGTAAACCCAGGCACCGCTCCTTCAAAAACGGAAAGTAATCCGCGGTGAAACTGAACGTTCTCTAGCCTTTAGAGTTATTCCTGCCTCGCTGTACGGTCCGGTTCGGATGGAGACCCGACCCGGATCCGTCATTGAAAACGAGGCAAAAGTTGTAAAACCGTACGTGGGTCAGACTGAACACAGCACTGCTAAAAACACCTCACTCATACCGTGTTTCCACATGATGGAAATCTTTGATTATTATTATTGTTTTAAAACAAAACCCTTCTGAAAATGTTCTTAATATAAATAAAATAACACAGTACTGGGTCTGGTCAGGGATATTTTATGGTTTTTCTACTGTTTTGAACCAAAATGTAATTTGAATACATTCTTTTATAAATTAAAGGAGCTTTAGTTTATAATATTAGGTCTTTTATTTGATTCTGTCCCACAATAAAATTATTTTAAATTAAAAAAAAGGCTTTTTAGGGCAAATTTTCTAGTTTAAAATGTAATTAATTGCAATTAAATAAATACAAAGTCTAAAATTTGATTAGTGTTTTTAATCGAGTCTCACCACTAATTAAAATGTTAAAATGAGATGCACACATATTGTATAAAGCCAATGGTACAGACTATAGAAACATTTACAAGGAAGGGAATTTATATTATTAAACTGAAACAATGAATAAGCATGCCTTTTTGAAGGTGAACCTGATTTGAGCACTTTAAATTCTTTTGTCTGCAGGATTTTATTTATATTTGTATTCAAATGAATGTAAACATATTTAGGTACCATGAAACACTTATTGATTTATAATACTCAGACAAGAAACACTTTAGTTTTTGTACTCCAAAATTCTGTGAACCTGGAGCTGTTCTTTTTTTTGTTCAAGCAAAAAGTCGAAACCTGAATGTTCTGCTGGATGGTCGAGTGTTCTTCCTATTACAATAAAAATGTTAGAATTTCATCATTTGACATGTTTAGTGAATTTTTTAAAACAAATTTCAACTGATTATTGACAAAATTAAACAAAAACGCGAAATAAAATATTGCTACTTTTGTTGCAACTTTTCACAAAAGCTATTGTGAAATCAGGCTTTTTAGGCCGCAACCATCACAAAAAATTGCCGCGAAAT
The DNA here is from genome assembly GCA_006937965.1 of Callopanchax toddi. NCBI lineage: Eukaryota > Metazoa > Chordata > Actinopteri > Cyprinodontiformes > Nothobranchiidae > Callopanchax > Callopanchax toddi. Next base: position 1,679,309 of record SSNR01000010.1, on the reverse strand, counting down.
CCTGGAGGGACTGACTAACTTTCACAAACACTCCTGGCACCATTAACCCTCTGACTCCACATCTTCAAATATCACAGAGTCGATGAGCAGAGCAGATGTTGGTGAACTGTAGAAATGCAGATGAAATAATGTAGAAAACGAAGTGTTTCTTTATTTAGCCAACGCTGTTCTGCAGAGCGACTTACAAACAGCATAATAGGCATGTTGTGTTGTGTGGGAGGAAACCCACGCATGCATTTAGGGAGAACATGCAAACTGCACTCTGCAGCTGGGAATCAAACCTGCAACCTTCTTGCTTCGAGGCAAAACTGCACCACCATGCAGTCAGTCAATACACTGAAGGGATTTTCTCCCTCTTGTCCTTTTTGCATCAGATTCATCCCCCATGCTGTGGGTAACTTTTACTCAAAGTCCATTTTAAATTAGTAACTTTTTACTTACTTGAAATGATTTTTGCTGAGGTAACTACTTGGACTTGAGTACATCATGTTAGTACTTTTTACACCTCTGTTTAATTCATGTATTTTTTCATTTAAAAGCCTTTTTCAAACAGGACTGTGTGTGTTCTCTTTGTAGCGTTCTCCTTCCTGCTCAGCTCTCCGTGGAACCGAGTCGCTCTCGAGCTCTGAATCGTGGCTCGGTGCCAGCGGCGATTTGGCCGTGGAGCATTATTTGGAATTCACACGCATTCAAAGAGGACATGGCGAGAGTGATTTCTCAGCTCTCCGGGGGGGTCTCGCTGTTTGGAGAGGAGATGGTGAGCGCGGAGGAGTGGGGGTGGGATTTCTTTGCTTGGCTTCTGGTTCAGCTTGGCAATTCAGATCATAGTGGAAAGAAATGGCAGAACAGCCATGTTTGTGAATGTTCTGATTGTTACTGATGCACAACATGATTTGGGAATCTGAAGAGGGGTTCTTTGGAGAAGGGCGAAGGGCATCACAGGCTTTTATTCCTCTTTCTTTCCCTCTCTGTCTTTCTTATCTCTTTTCCTGGCAGAAGTGAGATGTTAACTGAATCACAGACTGGAGGAGAAAGAATGATTTCCTTCAGGATGGTGGGGTAATTTTTCTGAAAGGACTGCCTGAAATTGTACAGGCTTTTGTAGGGAGGGGGGGGGGGGGGGGGGGGGGGGGGCTACAATGGCTGCACAGTCTCTAACAAAAGGATGTAATGTGTTTGGGGGCTATGAGGCGTGAATGAAGTGCTTGTGTCATGTGTCATATATGTTCCAAGATAGAGAAGGGAATCATTTACATTTTCTGTGCTGCTTTACTTCAGAGCATGCAATTAGAGAAAAGATACAAACCAAGACTTTTAGCACCATGCAACATTTTACTGTAAAAAAAACAGATCCATTTCATTCTTTGGTGTTTTTATAAAATGTGTGGCATCTCAGAACTTTGCTTTTGAGGACGAATATCATTGGTGGGTACTAGGGCTGAAACGACTCCTCGAGTTCCTCGAGTAATTCGAGTACAAAAAAGCCTCGAGGCTTCGTTTAATTCATATTTAATTAATTCACGGCTTTGCAATCGCCCGGGGTCATGTTTCACCCGGACCGAAATAAGTGACGCACATACACACTGCACTGAATGCACACATGAGTAGTGAATGAATTTTCTCTTAAGCCATGGCGGACAACTAGACCGTACTAGTACTACTAGTACTAGACCGGTACAGACCGAAAGACGTCCGTAGGTACCGGTAGTGAAAAAACACGGTGCCGACTTTGGTACTTTTACTATAAAATGTCCCTCTAAATGAGATGCTTCATTTAGCCGCCTGCGCAGCTACACGGGTGGAGACACAGGTGAGACGGAGGAGCAGAGAGCCCCTCCCCTCTCTGTCAAAACAGCGTAGCAAGTTTCGGGTTAAAAATTACGAAAAACTCTAAAGTTTGGCTGCATTTTGGAAACAGGAACAGAGCAAAATGCAACATATGCAATGAGATTTGTGCCACGAAAAACAGGCATTCCAGCAATTAGTCGAAGCCACGCATCGCGTATGGAATTAACTTGGTGCTGCAGCGCTGTCACTTCAGTCCGACTGAAAAAAAAGGTGTGTGAGGGGAAGACAGTGACAAAACAGAAAGTTCCGAGGTAAGCAATAAATACCGGTAATAATAGGAAATGCACTTATATGCCACTAAACCATGGTTTATATGTATTTTTTTTTATTTAAAAAAATGTTTAATACTTTATTTTCTCTCAGCTTTATACATTGCACATGTAATTTATACATACATATATATTTCTATGTATGTATATTCATGTATATTTATATATATATACATACAATTTATTAGAGTACTCGATTACAAAAATATTCGATAGCTGCAGCCTAGTGGGTAGGACACTTGGGTCAGAATGGATGAACCTCAGTGACAAAATGTCTACAGATATATCTAAAATCATTAGAATGTTGTGAAAAGATTTTGTCGCACATTTCGGAAAGTGGAACTCGAATATGAATCATGGTCATTGGGCAGGTACCAAGTCCTGCTGGAAAGTTAAACCAGGATCTCCATAAAGCTGGTCAGCAGAAGGAAGGATGAAGGTCTCTAAATGTCCTGGTAGAGGTGGACTTCAGAGGACCAATCCCAGCAGAGGACATGGACCCACTGACTGGAAACTTCACACTGGACTTCAAGCATTATGGATTTTGTTCCTCTCCACTCTTCCTCCAGACTGAGACCTTGATTTCCACATGAAATGAACATTTTGAGATGCTTCTGTTGTCCCCGGATTCAGGAGGGGCATGACTCGAGGAGGGGATGCTGATTTTCTTTTATCCTGATGTCCCTTTTGATCGATCTTATGTAGTATTGTCATTTTCTGAAACCCTCAATTTGTGGTTTTCACTCTCTGTAAGCCATAATCATCAAAAATACAAGAAATAAGGCTGGAAATGGTTCCCTCTGTGTAACAAATCTACGTGAGTTTCACTGTCTGAGTTAAGTTACACAAAAAAAATTGAACTTTTTCTTGATATTTTAATCTTTATAGTCAAAGATTACCAATGATATGAAGAGATCCTGAGCTGTATCAAGAACAGTGGGTCTGTATCTCAGTGGAGACCAGTGATCCAGATCACCCTGGGTGGTGATCCTGCTCTGAGAGTAAGGCCGAGCTGTACGCCATGCTAATTTGCAGAACCTTAAACCCCTGAAGGACGACTCATGTTGCTCGTGATTTAGGACAAACTTAACAATAGTCAATCACCATCAACAAACCAAGAACAACCTCAGAAGATTTTATTTGATGCTCTTAAATTAAGGATTGGACATCAGACGGACTTTAAATCCGATGTAAAAGCTCTCCTCTTTGACCTTTAACGCTTCATAAGATGTTGATTTTAACTTGTCTTGGTCATCCGTTTAACTTTTATGTGTTATTTTACTCAATTAGATTTTAATTTATTGTAGCTAATTCCTCATTTTGTTTATTTTAAAGATAATTTAAATAGCCTAAAATTTGAACAGTTAATTAAAAGATGAAGTGGCTGTATTTATTTCCAGGAATTAGTCACGGCCACCACCGCGTCTCCAACTGGTGCAAAGCTCTGATCTACAGATTATTGCTGAGTTTAAGAGACGTGAACATAAACCTGCTTGATACTGTGTTTCCAACTTGCCCTGACTCCCTGTTGGTCTCTTGTAATGACTCTAAAATTTTACTGCTGTGTTTAAAAGCTTTAAATAGCCCTGTGCCAAAACTAATTGCTAATCTCTTCTGTGTGTCTGAGCAGCCAGAGGCAGGAGAAAAATGCTTGCTTTCACCAGGAGGATGCCAAATAAAACGAAACACTTATTCTTGCCTACTTCATTGGGTTTTGTCTTTATTATTATACAGAGACTTTTTTTCTCCTTCTGATGCAACCGAACGTTTTATGATAATACATGTGCAAAATGAAATTCGCAATCACATGAAACTCTTGCTAAATTTAAATCAATGTTCAGGCAGTGAGTGAAGAATGGAGGACAGGTGACGAGGATGAAAAGTGAGGAAGGATGTGTGGAAAAAGGAGGAGACGTTTGAGAGAAGCTTGGCTGTGCCTTCCTGTAAGAATGAACCCTCTGAACTGGAAGACCCACACTGACAACAAAAGGGCTGTGTAATCATGGTGGGTTGTTTCTGATGCAACATCACAGTCTCTGAGAGTTCATGTTGTTAGGACTGGATTTTGGACCTCATGTTTCCTTATGTGGCTCAAATAAAATGATGTTCTGCAAGGCTTACATTTAAAGTATTGTGCAGACTGAGGGTTGTGTTTCTGCTGATTATGTAACATTATATGTTTCAAGTGAACATTGTGAATTAACTGTTCTCCTACTCAGTTTACAAGCTGAAAATCCTTCTGACTCCAAGGCCAAATTCTCACTTGCGGGGCTGCAAGTGTTGGCAGAAAGATAGACATGTTGATGTCTGTCAAAACTGTAAATGAACTGGAGATTCATCTCAGTGACTCAAACACATTCAAAGTCGTATTTGTCCAAGTAATGAGCAGAGTGACGGAACAACATAAAGCAAACTGGAGTACGGTGTACATTTTAGGACATCCTCAGGTCTCAGACAAAAAGTCCTCAGTCGCCAGTCGTCAGTCATCAGACAAAAAGTCATCAGTCGTCAGTCATCAGACAAAAAGTCATCAGTCATCAGACAAAAAGTCATCAGTCAGACAAAAAGTCCTCAGTCGTCAGACAAAAAGTCATCAGTCGTCAGACAAAAAGTCATCAGACAAAAAGTCCTCAGTCATCAGACAAAAAGTCCTCAGTCATCAGACAAAAAGTCCTCAGTTGTCAGACAAAAAGTCCTCAGTCGTCAAACAGTCATCAGACAAACAGTCATCAGTCGTCAGACAAAGAGTCATCAGTCGTCAGACAAAAAGTCATCAGTCGTCAGTCATCAGACAAAAAGTCATCAGTCGTCAGTCAGACAAAAAGTCATCAGTCGTCAGTCAGACAAAAAGTCATCAGTCATCAGACAAAAAGTCAGTCGTCAGACAAAAAGTCATCAGACAAAAAGTCCTCAGTCAGACAAAAAGTCATCAGTCATCAGACAAAAAGTCCTCAGTCATCAGACAAAAAGTCCTCAGTCATCAGACAAAAAGTCCTCAGTCATCAGACAAAAAGTCCTCAGTCATCAGACAAAAAGTCCTCAGTCATCAGACAAAAAGTCCTCAGTCGTCAGACAAAAAGTCCTCAGTCGTCAAACAGTCATCAGACAAACAGTCATCAGTCGTCAGACAAAGAGTCATCAGTCGTCAGACATAAAGTCCTCAGTCGTCAGACAAAAAGTCATCAGTCGTCAGACAAAAAGTCATCAGTCGTCAGACAGTCATCAGACAAACAGTCATCAGTCGTCAGACAAACAGTCATCAGTCGTCAGACATAAAGTCCTCAGTCGTCAGACAAAGAGTCATCAGTCGTCAGACAAAAAGTCATCAGTCGTCAGACAAAAAGTCATCAGTCGTCAGACAAAAAGTCTTCAGTCGTCAGACAAAAAGTCTTCAGTCATCAGACAAAAAGTCCTCAGTCGTCAGACAAAAAGTCCTCAGTCGTCAGACAAAAAGTCCTCAGTCAGGCAAAAAAATCTGACAATTAAAAAAAAAGTTCTGACAACTGACAATTTTTTTCCTGAGGACTGATGACTTTTATCCTGAAGACTTTTTGTCTGAGGACTTAGGACTTTTTGTCTGATGACTAAGGACTTTTTTCTGAGGACTGAGGACTTTTTGTCTGATAACTGATTACTTTTTGTCTGACTGAGAACTTTTTGTCTGACGACTGAGGACTTTTTGTCTTACTGAGAACTTTTTGTCTGATGACTGAGGACTTTTTGTCTGATGACTGGGGACTTTTTGTCTGAGACCTGAGGATGCCCTAAAATGTACACCATACTGGAGGGACCTATTAGACAGCAGACATGCACAAATAGATTTTATAAGGACAAATAAGTATCAGCGGTTTGATCCAGTGTTTAGGAGTAATATTAGAAAACCAAGTTCAAAGTCACCTGTCAACCATAAAGTCTTATGACCTCATTGCTCCAACATGCTAATGTGTAAATTAACTCAATGACGGCTAATATCAATTAACATATGTGTGGCACTGATAATTTTAGAAGAATTTAAATTGTGGTTGAGTAGAACTTGACTGTGGCTCAGCAGGTAAAGGATGATCTTCAGAGTCAGAGGGCGTTAATCCAGTGAATCTGAATCATCTGAACAACAAGTTATAGAGTCTAAAGTAACAAAGTGAAACTTTACTGTTTGACGAACCAAACTCCACAACCCAATGCTTTCCTACAGCAGCTCCTGGGTTGATTTAGTATTTGATGAAAAGTTGAATAGAGCGGTGTATGTTTTCTTTCTGAGGTGGAGGAAAGTCATGCTTTGACTTGCCTTTTTCACCTTCGGTCCTTTTTGAATGATTCCACTGATGCAGTGGATACACTGAGTCAAAAGAAGGCCGGATACGGGCCTCTTGACTGTGCACCAGCCACAGGATTGTGTGTGTGGTGAAGGATGGGTTCATTGGTGATGGGACTAAGGCCAATGGAAGCAGCATCATGGTGTTTTTTCTCTATACGTTGGCTTAAACTAGGTGATTTATGATCAATAGTTTAAATGCCATGACATCTTCACACCAGCAGCATGATGTTTGTTGCATGTGTTGAACATCGGGATGCTGCTTTCAGCAAAACTATGTTTTCACACCATTTTTCTGTAATGCATAATTTAAATTAAATTTAAAAAATATTAGAAAGATGAGCCTTTAAACAAGACCTGTTACATCCAAATGTCAAATTTAAGAGCAAAAATCATCGTCTCGTAGTAAATACAAGTCTCAAATGACTGAATCACATTTTGGCTGCACAATATTTCATAAACATCAATATTGCAAAAAAAGCATGTCATTTTCCAAGTGACATGCATTTTATACAATACAAAACAATAAACATTTATAAAGAAGGAAGTCTCTCAAACCCCAAGCTATCCAAGATAAATGATCCCGATAACACTTTATTTAAAGCTGAGAACACTGTTTAAGTTTGTTTGTTCACAAATGTACCGTAAAATGAAATCAACAGATCCACTTCTCTTGAGAATGATGAAATTAATAGCTGTGAGCACATAATACAACTCTCAGGTCCCTTATAAACAGAACATTTTAATTCAGATGACATCCCTCAAACAAACCCTCCCATCCCCAAAAAGTCATGGTGAAAACATAAAAACACAATGACGGAAGGAAACTCTCTTTACAAAATCTTAAACATTTCTACTGATATTAAAATACATTTAAAAGCAACCACACCCCGAAAAACCATTGCTGTCTTTTGGAAATAATAGATAAATATGTTCTCTGCATTTTCATAAGAAGGAGGTTAAAGTCACTCATCTACTCTGCTGCTAGCTTTCCCCTCTTCAGTTATCCCAATGCACTAAGTGGTCTATGTAGATGTTAGAAGATGCATGGCTTACATATGATACAACAATGAAAGTAGCTGTTGAAACCGATTCTAAAAATATACTTGCAGAAATCTGCAGTAATGTAAAAAAAATAAATAAAAATGAGGCACCAGGTTCCACAAATGGCTGGAGTTCTAGTTGAAACTGTGCAAAGAAAATAAATGAAAATATATTTAAGAAATTTTACCAGCAAAACTGAACCCTGCGCAGTGGTTCTCAAACTTTTTTACCCGAGTACCACCTAAAACCTATGTAGGATCTTCAAGTACCACCATGATGTTGGACCTTTAAATAATGCACAATTTGACAGTTTTTATACTGGAATCAGACGTCTCACTAGACATTTTCATAATCTGTCATTTGACTGACAGGTTACAAAAATCCGGTCATAATCCATTTTTATCTGTCACTTATTAATAAAAAAAAAATATGATAATGACATTTCAACATTATTTACTTTCCATTCATTTTAACAATATTGTAATGGTCTCTCACACAAAAAGTCAGTTTTTCCAAATCTCTGAGTTTTATTTATTAACAGGAAGACTGTCGGCTGTCGTCGCGTTACAAAAAAAAAGCAAAAACCACGTAGTTTCCTGGGTTTGGACTCTGTCGCTCCTCCAGCTGTCACGCACCCCACGCTGCCTCGTTACCACAGCAACCTGTAGATCAGCTGTTTTCAAACAAATCAGGAAACTCAACATGAATGCCACAAAACATCACAGGTGGATCAGGTTAGCGTCTGCAGGGATGCGACACTGCGGGTCTGTCGTGGTAAAGAACCAGAAAGCATGGGTCTATTTACCGGTCGGTCTACCTCCCAGTCCTCACCTGGTCAGGAGCTTTGGGTAATGACGAAAGAACGAGATCGCGGATACAAGCGGCCAAAATGAGTTTCCTCCGAGGCGGTTCGGACAAGTCCTGTTGGCTGGTGGAGGAGGAGGCTAGGGAGTGGGGGGTCTGGGCTCCCGGCCCGCTACCTGGACCCAGATAAGCAGAAGAAAGCGAGGCGAGACCCCGTCATTACACACAACTTCTGCTAGCTGTGATTGTAATCCGCTCTGCGCGGTCAGAAGGCGCCTGCCCACACACACGTACACAGGTCTGTGAATTTTTATCTGTCAAATGACGGACGGACTTAAGATTTGTCCGTCAAAGTTTAAAAAACCAGCAAAATATTCCGTTAACGCGACCCCTGCTTGGCACCGATGTTTTTAGCTTAACCATTAAGCTAATCTGTGGTGCACAAACTGTTAGCCCATCCGGCGTTCAGACAACTGAAGTACGTCATGACATAGTAGCACATCATCAATAAATATATCTTAATAAAAATACTTCAATAATGGTGAAAATATACCCAAATTAGGCCAAATGCCGTTACAAACACTTAATTTTTAAAAACGTTCACTATTTTAGTCACCAATATTTAATTAAAAAGAAAAGGGTCGGGTCCTCCTCGTACCACCAGGGGGCGCTCGCGTACCACCAGTGGTACACGTACCACAGTTTGAGAATGACTGGTCTATAGGACACACCAAGGCCAGAGTTATCTCTAGGATCACAGTCTGCTTTTAGCTGTCACCACAAAAAAACTAACAAATATCCCCGAAGACAAAATATCCTCACTAGTGGCAAAAGACTTTAAAATGATGACACTAATCTGATAGACGGGCACAGAAAGGATTTTCTGATCTTTCACCCGTTTTTATCAGCAGCCACAGAAAATCTGAACTTTTCTTTTGTAGCTCAGAATTTCAGGATGTGATGGTTTAAACTATTGTAAAATAATTTCTGCAAATTTTGTTAAATTTTTAAAAATGTCCTTAAGGTACCGTACGTCTGTCATCCTTATGCATGTCAGTAGTATTCTGTCAGGTATTTGCAGCACATTTTTAAAGGTATAATATAGTATCAGTAGTTTGGGTTTACTTTATGTATCCGCTCAGATGAAAACCAATGTTTTGATTCACTTTGGAAGCCCAGGCTCTGCTGCTACTAGACAGCAGACAAACACAGCGAGTCTGGACAAACACTAACGGAGTCCCTTAATAAAATCTCCAAATAAAGCCTTCAAGCACATAAGAACCCCACCAACACCTCAATATTGCAGCTATACTATGGAAAGCGTGGCATATAAACCTCAAGCCTCCATCCTGCCCCCTTTAGCCGGTCCACATGTTCAATCAATGCTGAACACATCCCAACCAGAGCACCATTTATTACCAGACATTATAAGTAACGCTATCCCTCAGGTTTAAACATGGCCATCGACCTTGGGGCCAGTTAATGATAGAAAAATGATATCATTTGCAGCAATGCTCCTTTGTAATCTGACCCCAAAAACCACACGGGGGTCTCTTCATCTTGACCACGTCGGATATCGATTTCCACTGAGGATAATGACTTTTTATGTCTGTAATATATGAGGAGATATTTGATGTAGGCTGATCTGTTTGCTCACTGTAGCCCACTTTCATTGCCATTGTCTGGGGAGTCATATCAGGAAAAGCTAGGAAGCAATATATATTAGAAGACACTCTATGGACATTGCTTAGCAGGCCTCTCATTTTAGAGAAGCAAATCTCTCCGTGTCCCAGGTCTATCTAGTTTCTGAATTTTGAGCAGCTAAAGATATCCTTTACAGTTCATATACACCATGTTTTAGTTCTAACCTGCACTGTACAGAATATTTAAACAGTTTATTATTTGAGTTTTTACTGCCGGAAAGAGAGTCGGATAACATTTTACATTTTCATCATTTTTTTGTCTGTTTTGTCAAACTAAAATGAACTAAAACTGAAATGAAAAAATTATGACTTCATTTTTTTTGTTCCATATTTGGAGAGAAGCATATGGAAGCCCATTTCCGCCATTTTGAAAAATATTTTTTGATACTTCTCATAATTATGAGATACTAAGTCCTAATTATGAGATACTAAGTCATAATTATGAGATACTAAGTCATAATTATGAGATACTAAGTCATAATAATGAGATACTATCTCATAATAATGAGATGCTAAGTCATAATTATGAGATGCTAAATCATAATTATGAGATACTAAGTCATAATTATGAGATACTAAGTCATAATTATGAGATACTAAGTCATAATTATGAGATACTAAGTCATAATTATGAGATAAGTATAAAAAAATATTTGTCAAAATGGCAGAAATGGGCTTCCATAGAAGCTTGTCCAACATCAGTGTTCTCATTTAAATCATGTTGAGTCCCTTGAATTGCTGGAAACTCCAGTCAAGATATGATAAGTTTAGAACATTTCCATTGTGTCTGATTAAATAAAACTACAATATGACAACTAATAATTTTCTGTTATAGAACTTGATCTGGATAAATAAAAATGCTTTGTAGTAAGTATTTAGCTATTTTGTTGTTTTAGTGAATCACTTCCAGTTCAGAGGATAAAGGATCCATATGTTTCCTATACAGTGAATCTGACCTTTGACCCTGAACTGAATGAATGTCACTGAGCACTTTGTTTTGTCTCTTGCATCTTGTTGTTGTTTCTGACTCAGGGGGTAAATATCTTCTTTTAGATGACAGAAGATTGAATAATTACTTTCAGTGGAGAATTTTGCAACAATTATCAGTCGAGTTGACAAGAGAACCGCTCCGATAATTCGGTTCAAAAATTATCTGAGAGAGGAAAAAACAAGCAACGTCACTGACGGAGTCCCCAGTAAATTCCTTGCTGAGTTTCTCCTGGTTTATTACCACCTGACCGCTGCTCTCCAACACGTTTTGTATTCCAGTAACTTGACCTTTTCTGTAGAACAGCGTCTCTCAGTCCTAGTTGTCAGGACTCCCTGTACTGCTGGTTTTATAAATGCCTCTCATCCAACACACCTTATTGAAATAACTGAATTATCTTCTCATCATGTCTTCATGAAGAAACAAGTTGATGACCCATCACTTTAAATCAGGTGTGTTGAATCAGGGGAGCATGCTGTTTGTCCTCAGGATCAGGGCTGGACTTCCCATGGAATAAAATAAAACATTTTACTTTACATATTAGACACTGAGAGAAACATAACGTCTTTCTTATTCTGAAACAATAGAATCAATAGTTAATTTATATTCCTATCATGTTTTACTTAGCATGTAAACCTTCAGCTGTAGCTTTACATTGATCCCACTTCTCCACATCAGTCACCAGGAGGCCTAAAGCTGCTGGCCTCAGAGCCAACATATCAAATCAATAAATCAAATTTATGTTTATTTTCTTAGCAGACACTTTTATCTAAAGTGCCTAATAATATTAACAACCTATAAGGCATGTTACGATCTGTGAGTATCCAGAAGAAATGTACTCATGCATGGGGAGAACATGCAACTCCACACATGAAGGAAACAGCCGGGATTCAAACCTGCAATATTAGTGCTGCAAGGCCACAGCTGTACAATCTGCGCCACCATGCAGCCGTTTATTTACAATCAAGAGAAAAGGACTTCCTGTGAAGTGACCGGCTGAGGAAGTGGTTGGTGTTCTGCATCCTTAAGGTCGTGACGTTTAAAGGACGGTGAGAAGGAAAAGGCTCATGTCAGAGAAAATAACGAAGGCAGCACATGGATAATAACCACCTCCAAGGAAAGAAAAAAACAGGATAAAATGAGATGAAGACATTCCCCCATCCTTCTCAGGCCTAATGGATGCATAGATTTTTTTTTTTTTGGTATTCCAATTTGTCTCATTCTTATTGGCATTACCCTTTTGGCTTTGTGCTCCAGCAAAAAGAAGAGGAGGCAGAGTGAAACACGAGACAGTAATGAGATTTTGCAGACATCGCTCTGCGTAGAATTTTTGATGATCACATTACGTTTATGTCGATAACTGAGACAACCTATTAAATCAGGCCTTCAAGATGTAGCACTGGATCATATGGCGTGATTACATGACCCACTTTCCTTCTGTTTGGTTCAAGCAAATAAAGGCGCTTTGAAAACTCAGTACCCAGTGAAATTTGGCGGAAAGTATTTGATTTTTTTTCAACTTTTAAAGAATTTTTTAAAATTTATTTAATTCAATTCAGGTTTTTTTAAAAAGCACCATTTCAGAGCACAGATGCTGAAGATCATACTTTACACAGATTTTTATATTTTCCTGCTCAGACACTTTTTTCTAACTGATGAATGAACTCTTCAGCCATCATTGAGTTCAACACAAGCTACTAATCAACCATTTTAACAATTCTACAGTTTACAAGCAGGGAAACTTCAAAAAACGACCTTATTTTGGCACTAGCTAAATACAGCTACATGCTATGTCTGAGAGGGCTAACTTAGAGCTAATTTGGCCTTTTTTCCCCTCAATATTCCTGCTCAGATCCAACTATTTGTAACTGCTAAATCACCTCCACAACCTTGATAGGGTTCTGAAAGAGCTGCTAATCATTTACTTTAATCTAATATGCAGCTCACAAACGTGTCAACACAGAAAAACGGAAGTGCTAACAAATCGCTGCTAACAATTTAGCTGTAGGCTAACAGCTCAAAACAATGGACTGTTACGGTTAAAACACTAAATGATACAGTAAAACGCCACACTGATCATTAGCCCCAACACACAAAAGCTAAAGTCTCCTTTCCTTCAACCAAAATGTTTTGTTTGTTTACTGACATTAGCTCCATCATGTTAGCATTCAAGCTACAGCCAAATGAGCTAATGGTAAAAGCATCATAATGACCGTATCTGCTCTTTTATATCCTTTATTTAAAAACAATTCTCCAGTTAAATTCTCTAAAATACTATCTATTCATTAGTATTTACCTGTCCAAAAGAAACTTTGTAAACTCTTCATCCGTTTTGAGGCTGGGAAGTTCACGAAGTTATCTTTTTTAAAAGCTTCTCCGATGTACAGTCGACTGGACTGTCTTAAACGTCTAACAGTGAGATCTGGAGAAGGACTTTTAATCCTTTTTACTTTTTTAGGTGTATAAGGCAGTCAGAAAAACGGTAACTTCAGGTTCTGTCGCTCCACTGACTGTCTGCTAAGCTGCGCACGTCACACCACAGCGCACGAACACTGGTGACAGGCGTGTTCTCGTTGACTGACAGCTCCCTCCTGTGGAAACAATGTGCTATTGGTCAACGCTTTAGGCTCGCGTAAATGATTCGTTTGCTGTAGAGGCCAGGGGAGGGACCAGGGCCGGATCTAGCCAGCCCTATTAATGGGGGCAGGTAGAATATCAGGGGTGGGGGAGTCTGGACATGCTAAGAATTTTTTGGTCATCACATCCCCCCCAATCCCTTCAATGCATCAAAAACTACGACATCATCATATCATTTTTATATCTGATCCCTACCCTCTGCATTTACCCGGGCTTGGGACGGAACAAGTAGGACACTGGCTGATGCCCTGTTGTTTAGTTTTATTTATTTATTTGTTCTTTTTTGTGTTTTTTTTTTGGTTGTTTTTGTTCTTTTTTGTGTTTTTATATTTTGTTTTGTTTTATTGTTCTTTTTGTGTTTATTTTTGTGTGTTTATTTTTTGGTGTGTTTTTTGTTCTTTTTTGTGTGTTTTTTGTTTTTGGTGTTTTTTGTTCTTTTTTGTGTTTTTTTGTTCGTTTTTGTGGGGTTTTTCTGTTCTTTTTTGTGTTTGTTCGTTTTTTTGGTTTTTTTTTTGTTCTTTTGTGTTTTTTGTTCTTTTCTGTGTGTTTTTTTTGTGTGTTTTTTTGTTCTTTTTGTGTTTTTTTTCTTTTTGTGTTTTTATGTTTTTTGTTCTTTTTTGTATTTTTTTGTTCTTTGTGTTTTGTTCTTTTTGTGTGTTTTTGTGTTTTTATATTTTGTTTTGTTTTATTGTTCTTTTTGTGTTTATTTTTGTGTGTTTATTTTTTGGTGTGTTTTTTGTTCTTTTTTGTTTTTGGTGTTTTTTGTTCTTTTTTGTGTTTTTTGTTCGTTTTTGTGGGGTTTTTTTTTTGTTCTTTGTGTTTTTTTTTCTTTTTGTGTTTTTATGTTTTTTGTTCTTTTTTGTATTTTTTGTTCTTTGTGTTTTGTTCTTTTTGTGTTTTTTTGTTCTTTTTGTGTTTTTTTTTGTTCTTTTGTGTGTTTTTTGTTCTTTTGTGTGTTTTTTGTTCTTTTTGTGTTTTTGTTTTGTTTTTGTTCCTTTTTTGTGTTTTCTTGTTCTTTTTTGTGTTTTCTTGTTCTTTTTTGTGTTTTCTTGTTCTTTTTTGTGTTTTTTTTTGTTCTTTTTGTGTATTTTTGTTCTTTGTGTTTTTTGTTTTGTTTTTGTGTTTTTCTTTCTGTGTCATTCATCAGTAGCTACTTTGAATGAGGACAAACGGAAGAGAGCGCTCACTCTGACCATTTTTCACTGAAATTTTTTTTGTAATTTTTTATTTCTGCATGCAATCGCGTTTGGGGGGGCAGTCATGGAATTTGGGGGGGCAATGCCCTCCCTTGCCCATGCCTACATCCGGCCTCGGGAGGGAATTAGGAGAACAATATAGTATAACAGAGTACTTGCTTTTTCTCATAGAACAGCGTCAGATAGTCAAATTTAACCATTTTAAACATAAAAAAGTTAAGGACCTCACCTTTAATTGAAGTGTTACTTCTCATTCTGAGCAGCACAGTCTGAGGGCGACAGCTGGAAGGAAAAGTCCCTCTGACCAGGAAGAAACCTGCAGAACCAGGCTCAGAGTGGGCGGAGCCTAATGCCCCAGACTGGGAACTGATGATTCCAATTCCTGCTTCCCAACTGGTGGAATAGATGTGATGTAATGTAATGGACGTTATTAGAAAAGCTATTTTTTGAAGGTTTTATAAAACATTTAAAAATCCTCCACTTTAAATGCTTCCACTACCATAAACAAACACTTGCTCTGTCTCATCCCAGTGAGCAGGTGATCTCTGGTGGCTTTTTACTCTAATAATACCATTCTGTCATGCATTGTTGAGTCGAGTGTTGTTCTGCTCATATTTCTCCCTGCTCCAATTTGACAAAGCCACTTAGAGTCCATGTTCATGGTAATTTCCACTTCGCCTGAAGTGGATTTAATGCTGCTGCAAATTAAGAGCACCCAGTGACATCATTATGCTGCTTTCCTGTGTGTGTTGGTTCTAACATTAATTCTTTCTTTTTTTTTTTTACCGTGCACCCATGTGTGAAATCTTGTGAGATGTGAGGAACCTCCCGCTGCGTGTTGGTTTGCAGATACTTGCAGCGCAGAGACACTTCAGGCGTGTAAATCTAGTGGCTATGACATCATGACGGAGGAGTTCATCATATCACGGGTTCTTTAAATGACCCACATGGGTGGTGAAGCCTGCTGGGATCCTCTCTCTAAAGGTTGTGTCTTAGATTTAGGGTGGTTTTTGTTTGTTTTTGCCAAGAAATCAGAGATAAAATGACTTTAAAATGATGACATCGTTATGCTGCAAGCTAAGCAACGTTCACAATAAAGTTTTATGAGTTACTTTAAATATAGCTACCAGTTCTTTATGTGTTTTAACACAAATCAGACTGTTTATTATTTCTTATTGGTGTTATTTTTTCCTGTTGCCTGATTTCTGGTTTCCTCAAACACAGAATTAAGTGACTTATTTAAAATGAAACATAATAATAGTCTGTTCATTAAAATAGGCGTTTAATAGAGCACCGAAAAAGTAAACTTTTGCATGTTCGCATGCTAATGATAAAATCTTTACACTTTTGGCATGGGGACAGGTCAAGCACAAGATTAGCATGCTAATGCTAACACATTAGCAAGGTTTGGGGTCATTTCGGACGCTAACGAGAAGGGGAACCTATACAAATTATATATCAAATCGACCGATTCGCTCACGTGATGCGTGGTTGAAATTCCCATAGCGTTTCAATTAACTATCGCAAAGTTATTCACGAAAGACTACGGCAGAAATGGCGCAAAAACGGATTAGCCCTTTGATTTTCAGCAAAAACCTACTGATGTTTGAGAACCTGCCATTTCGACACACTTTAACCTAGAAACGTCATTCTTGGTTTAAAGTAGTCATGGGACTTTGGACTAGAAAATATTGAGGAACCATGTTGATTTCACTGATGCCGCCGGTAGCACGCCCTCTCAAAGTTTCTTCAGGAACTTTCTAGTCTTAATGTTACACTTCACCAGCTGATTGGCCTTTGACATTTGTACAGATTTCTAAATCCATTCATGAGCATTTTTGTGTCTTTGCTATTTTTGTGTTTAAAATCAAGATTTTCTCAGGTAAAACCAGCAAATCCCATCTTTTCTCAACATAAAAAGGTTTTATTATCTCTGGCATGAAATATGCGTTTCTTGTATTTCTTCCAAGAGTTCTAAGACTTTAGTTGAATTATGGCGGCAATAGAGCTGCAAACGATTTAAGAATTTTTTAAAAAGTGAGCTGAATCTGCCTTGTGGTGTGTTCTGTTTTACAAATTGAAAAAGAAAAAAAACAGTTTGTTGTTATAAAAAATCATCTAAGAGGACCGTTATCACAGTTTGTTGTCCAGGCAGCGTTTTATGTTGTTCCTAAGACGGATTACTGAGAGCCGTTCCTGCTGATGGAATCACTCTATAGCCATTACATTTCCTGCATTAAAATAAAAATAATAAAATGCAGATAGCAGATTCATAAAACGCCGTCTCCATCAACCCGGAGGACTGTGAGATGTAAAGTGGCCTCCCATCAGTTGCTGCTGACAGACTGCTGTTGGTCTCCTAACGTATTCTTTTATGTAGCCACCATGAGAGCAATCCAGGCTTAATTGGAAAAAGAAATGTATTGCACTGCATTACGACATATAAGAGGTTATTCTGTGTCAACACGGAGCCTCTGGTGTATCTGACGGGTTTTATGGTAAAGGTCAGGAGGAAGATTTAGGTTGAGTAAAGGTTAAAGGTCGATGTCAGGCATGTTGCTCTGACGTCTGGCTTATTTCACCACCACTGCTACCATTACGTCAACTTTCAGGAAGCCAAATTCCTGGGACATCATTCATGTTTTCAACATCGTTGCACTTTATTTAACTCTTTTGGAGCTGTGAACTCATCCAGGTTTTCTTAATAAATGCAGAAAATAACCAGACTATCCTCATGATGTAAGAATCTCACTTGGAATCTGTATTTCTGTTCCAATAATCCTGTTATTTCCTGGAATTGACTCGGTTTGCCCATCTGTTCCACTGAAGTGTTAATTAAGTTTTTAACAGGAAGATCCTCCCATGGAACACAAAAAGCTTTCACTTATGGTAAAAAGAAACAGAAACGGATGCATCAGAATAATAATGAAACAAACGTTTATGAGGTCATTTGTTTCATTCATCTATTTTGTTTTGGTCATGGAGGTAACGGGTCCAGGAGAGAAGGAAACCATTCCTGACTCTCCAGCTCCTCCTGGGAGATTCCAAGGCAGGGCCGGATCTAGCCAGCCCCACTAAGGGGGGCAGGTAGAATATCAGGGGGGGCCAGTCTGGACATGCTAAGAATTATTTGGTCATCACATCCCCCCAATCCCTTAAATGCATCAAAAACTATGACATCATCATATCAGTTCCTCTATCCATAGATTTATGTTCATATTTGATCCCTACCCTCTGCATTTACCCGGGCTTGGGACGGAACAAGTAGGACACTGGCTGATGCCCTGTTGAGGCTGACCTCATCTGGTTAGGTTTGGTTTTCATTTGTTCTTTTTGTGTTTTTTTTGTTCTTTTTTTTGTTTTGTTTTTTTTGTTGTTCTTTTTTGTTTTGTTTTTTTTGTTCTTTTTTGTTTCTCTTTCTTTCTGTGTCATTCATCAGTAGCTACGTTGAATGAGGACAAACAGAAGAGAGCGCTCACTCTGACCATTTTTCACTGAAACATTTTTGAAATTTGTTATTTCTGCATGCAATCGTGTTTGGGGGGGGGCAGTCATGGAATTTGGGTGGGCAATGCCCCCCCTTGCCCATGCCTACATCCGGCCTCGTTCCAAGGTGTCTCCAGGATAGAGAGGATTTATGTGTAGTCCCTCCAGAGAGTTCTGGGTTTTTCAAGACTCCAAAGAAAGATGATCAAAAACTCCTCAAATGATGACTTTCAATGGCAGCGGAGCAGCAACGATGAAGCTCTTTACCTCTCTCTCCTGAGCCTGCTCACCCTGCTCAGGATGCATCTCACTTGAATCCAGGATCTAATTCTTTTAGTTTTGATTCAAATATCATAACCATAGGTGACCATAAGGTTGGTGGCTGTCTACGGTGCGGGAGACGAGGGTTCAATCCCCGGTTCAGGACTAGAATCACACAATAAACTGTCAAGTCTCAGAACCAGACCAGAACCAGGATCAGTACTAAATCATTAAACAGGATAACACCCAAACAAAAACATAATGAATGGAGCTGAGGTCTTAATGTTCAGGTCAAATAGCATTAGTGTGCTAACATGCTTACTATAGTATAGCATGGTAGCATGTTTGTTTGCTTATGCTAATGTTGGCATTAGCATGCTAACAGGCTAAAACTAACTTTTGCATGTTCGCATGCTAATGATAAAATGTTTACACTTTGGCATGGGGACAAGTCAAGCACAAGATTAGCATGCTAACACATTAGCAAGATTTTGCGTTTTGGGGCATTTCAGATGCTAACGAGGAGCGGAACCTATACAAATTATATATCAAATTGACCGGTTCGCTCATGTGATGCGTGCTTGAAATCCCCATAGCGTTTCAATTAACTATCCCAAAGTTATTCACAAGAGACTACGGGAGAAATGGCGCAAAAACGGATTAGCCCTTTGAATTTCAGCAAAAACGTACTGATGTTTGAGAGCCTGCCGTTTCGACACACTTTAACCTAGAAACGTCATTCTTGGTTTAAAATAATCATGTGACTTTGGGCTACAAAATATTGAGGAACCATGTTGATTTCACTGATGCCGCCGGTAGCACACCCTCTCAAAGTTTCTTCAGGAACTTTCTAGTTCTTCAATTATGATTCAAATATCATAAACATAGGTGACCATAACGTTGATGGCCGTCTACGGTGTGGGAGACAAGGGTTCTATCCTCGATTCAATTATGTGCTGATGTGTCCTTTGGCAAGATACTGAACCCCCTAACTGCATTCAGGCGTCCCTTGGAAAAGAGGTTGTGAATCTCAATGGGATTTTACCTGATTAAATAAAGGTTTTAAAAAAGGAGCTTTATAGGAGCTGACTCACTTCTTCAAAACTCTTCAACCATCAAAGTAAAAACTGAAGGTCAGGGATTGAAAAGGCAGACAGAACTAGACTATCTGCCCCGAGGTTCTCAGACCAGACATGGTCCTCTCTATGGCTAAATGGTAAATGGTATGGCTTGAGATCCTGTCTGTGAACACAAACAGGTGGCGGCCCTGGTGAAGTCCAACCTGCAAAGAGAATGATCTCAATTCAGTGAAAGAATGTGGATGCTTTTTGCTTTGGTTTTACAGGAACCAGATAACGCTTAAAGGTGTGGTTTACTCGTTTTTTAATATAAATTTGCAGTATTCTCTAGATTAAATCAATGCCTTAGGAGTCATTTTTATAAAGCATAAAGCTATGATGCTTCTATTCTCTGATGCAGAAGTTTGCTGATTCAGAGGTCTGCTTGAAACAGCAGGTGTCCTTATTAATGATATGCACACCCCTCGCTTCTGATTGGCTTCCCGTTTTTGATCCTGAATCCGAGGGCGAAGGAAAAACTAGAAGAAGCGCTTCCTCAGCGTTTGTAAATGGATGTTTCAGAATGGTACATGTGAACTGACATTTTCTCCTAAAAGAGCAGAACGTTCTGCTGTAACACCAGAACCGAGATTAAAGCAGACCGTAGGACGTGGGAGTTGCTATGTTAACATTAGCATGTTGCTAACCACAAAGACCTCAGAATAACTGCTAATATCACTGCAAAAATATGTTATGAACTTACCCTGCTGCTGCTCCAAGGGGCTTTCTCCTCCTTGGTGCAAACCCCCCCCCCCCCCCCCCCCCCCCCCC
>SSNR01000010.1:1582517-1639579 GCA_006937965.1 Callopanchax toddi | reverse complement strand
ACTCTGTACTACGCTCAACTCTGCTTTCTGGTATCTGGTGTTTTGATGCTTTTAGAGTCTCTGGTAGCAGCCGTTAGGGTACCGGAACAAAAAAATTAAAAGGTTACAGCATCAGCTTCATGTGTCACCCATTTCTCATCAGAACATCCTGGTTCTGACATGCTAATCAGCTGAGCCAGGAGATCCTCATTGTTTGTTTTCCCCTCTCACTACCGAGGTTATCCTGGCAGATATTTTGTTCATTTCTCAAACCAAAGTCAAACAGCCATACCACTGAGCTAACCTGCTAATTGTCTGTCCACCTTTCTGTAGTCTATTCAAGTTCTGTTTCAAGAACTAAAAGTAATAACTTTTGTACGACTGATTATTTCTTCCTTGGTAATAAATCTTCTGTCATTAGAAAGCCTGTTTGGTAACCTCTCTGATGAGGTCTTTGTAAGGATTGTGCATCTATGAAATGAAGAACGGAGCCAAGTGTGTGGTTGGAACCTTAAAGGTCCCATATTCTGCAAAATCCACTTCCTAAAGATCTTCTAACGGTCATGGCGGCGTCTGAGACCCAAAAGTGTTCAAATGTTTTCATTTCCTGATTCTCGTTTTAGGGAAATGTGTTTTGAGCTAATGATGAAACAGGTGGTTTCTAAATCTTTTCCCTGCTGACGTCAAAAAGGGAACAGACCACGCCTCTCTAGAGGACAGAGCCAATCAGAGCACCTTTGTCTACCTGAGCCCACCCCCGCCCTGTAAAAACCACGGGAGCGCTCATCCTCACAAACGTTAGCAAACAGTCAGGGTGAAGATACGAGCAAAGCACAGCGGTTGCTTCTTATGCCGCTTACTCATTAGTACTCGATAAGATAGTATCAGCTCGCCCCCGCTCGGTCGGGGATGAGCTCGGCTCCGAAACCGGACATGTGGGCCGTATGTGAAAGGTTTGAACCGGGCCGAGTAGAGTAGAGCGGATACTAATGAGAAAACGGCAATAGATGGTTGATCAACGAGCACTAAAGTCTTTTTTTACTCCCTTCTGAGACCCTGAAGACCCACTGATGTCTCGCGCAGAGAAGAGAGATGGGCGGGGCTTAGAGATGCTCTGCTCCCCAACTGCCCCGCCCATTTGAAAGGAAAGTTTAGCTTTAGGAAGTGAAATGAGCCAGTAAACAGCTGAACTTAAGTAAGGGCCAGTTTGACGAATGCAGAGCTTTGAAATGTTATTGAGAAGTAAAAGAAATGAATCGGAGTGGACAGAAAGTGCAAAATATGGGATAGAACAACGTAAAATTGGCCCTTTTGACATTTTATTCATGTTACTGTCGCCAGCCTGGTCACATTTTAGGATGGGATCTATTCCTCAACCAGGACTTGTTAAAGGTCAGCCAGCCTTGTGGTCACTCTAAGAGCATGTCCAAGCTGTCCAACAGCCAGTCATTCACCTGCAACTAAAACACACCTGGCAGCAATTAAAGCTCCAAACAAGAGTGAAGACAAACAGGAGAATATTGCAGAGGATGTTTTTTAGTGGTCAGCACTCCTCCTTTATCTGGAATCAAAACTATCAGAGTCACAATCAATTCCTGAATCACGTTTATCATTTATTGAATGAGTAGTAATCATGTTATATCACAGGTTTCTGTAATGATCCTCTTGTCCAGCTCAGAATTGGACGTGCAGTTTAAATGACCCAGTTAGTGACTCATCGGTTCGGAGATGATGGACGTCATCTCAGCCTGTCCTGTGATCACAGCAGTGGTTTCTACTGTTATTATATAAACCAGGGTGCTTTTTTTTTTTTTGCATTTTGTTCATAATTTGTCTTTGAAATGATCCCATCCAGTCATTTTAGTGGAAAATCAATATGAGTTTAAATTCTAACCTCTGAAGCTCATTCACAGAATAAAGGTCTGACTGACGCTGCAGCTTGGTTTATATCCCAGGTGTTTTATATCAGGAACATTAAAAAAAAAAAAAAGACACAATTTAAGACTTTCATTCAAGGTTTGTGTTTTAAAGACTGAAAGTGAATACAGTTCAAACATTCCTGTATTAACACAGTGTGGATGCAACACTGTTTACTGCACACAAAATAAGTTTGTGAAGCAAATGTTCCTGCAGGCTTTAAGAAGTACAACAGCAGAATTAATCAATTCGATTAGACCAAATCTAAAGCGTTCCTTTGGAAGCGTTACTGTACGCTTCCTCGTGCATGGGGAGCGAAGTCTGCAGGACAGTGAGAAGGCCTGACAATAGCCTGCAGCACTCTATATGACTTGGCTCGCTTTGCAAGTCTGTGCAGGAGAACCGGTTCACACTATCAGAGTCGGGGCAAGCCTGAGGAGACAAGTTGATTTGTTTCACATAATCCAAGTGACCTGGTTTTCCCTCTGCGTTCCCGCACACGGAGCCCCACCTTTCAGAGCTGACGGCTTTAACAGGGATAATGATGAAATATGAGGTAGAGTAAATTAAAACCTTGTTCGTTTGGTAAATCCTTTATTCAGAATGTGCAACTTATTTTGCAAAAGTCCTAAATTAAATAAACAATCCTAATTAAGGCAGAGCAGCTGTTTTTGTTGTGAATAGAGAAAAAAACTTCCACTCATAGATGTTGGTCGGTCTCCTGACATGAACAGAAATCCATTAGGTCACCATTAAGGCTGGCTAAACATGCTGAGTTGGAGAGCTGAGCTGCACGGTGGCGGTTAGCGCCGCTGCTTTTCTCTCTCCCAGAGTCCAAAAACATGCTTGTTTCGGTGATTGCATCGACCTTGGTCCATCTTACGCGTTCAGCTCGTAATGGACTGCTGACCTGTGCGAGGCGCGCTCCACGTCTCGCCTGTTGAAAGCTGGAGAGAGGCATCGGCTTCCCGTGACCCCGAACAAACACAGAAAGTGAACGAGTGAGGGAGAATTTACAGCCACTTTTAGAGGTAAAGGTGGAAGGAAAACATGCTCAAATATAAATACCTTGATTCACATATGGACAAAATCAGGTTTTCTGTAAAGACAACAGATTCATTTCATCACAAGTTTGTGTTTTGATCTCTCAAACCTTTTTCCAAAATTTAACATCTCACTCAGTGCGTTTACATGCAGTCTAGAAAACCGAATTTTTGCCTTAATTCGACTCAAGTCGGTTTTTTCAACTGCATGTAAACACGTTAGTCCGGCTGAAGTCGAACTGGATCTAATCGAGCTAAAGCTCCCAGATAAGGCGGATGTAACTTGACTTCCTCCTCCATGTAAACAGCTTAGTCGAGCTAATGCTGTCTGGACGCTCCTCCTCCGAGAGTGACGACACCGCGGAAGTGGGAATACAAACAAATCAGTAGCGGTAAAAGACGAGAGCAGCAAAAACAAACGGACAATCTGTCAGCGCTGGGTACACGAAGACGCCCGATCAAATTCGTGACTGATAGAAGCGTTTAGAACAAGAGTTTTTAAACGCTAAGAAAACAACCGGCAGAAGACCGACAGGAAAGGGCGCATGTCGCCCCCTATCGTATCGGAGTGGAACGAACTTTATTTGAGTTCGGTTTTCTAACAGATGTGTAAACTAGGATAAAGGCTTCCAGTTTATTAACATGAGATCGACCTAGCTCGACTTAGATGTGCATGTAAACGCACTGAGTGACACAATTTAGGAATGTCGTTTGCGAAAGTGTCTCAAAACATTCACAAGAGTTCTCCCTTTCCTTGCATCATTTGCAGTGTCTCTCTATCATGCTTGAGTTTTGAAGATGTTCAAAATATTTACGGGGAATTTCCCCTCAAATGAGTTCCTGAAATCAGCTGGAAAAGGGTGGCTTTCCAACTCCGGGTCGGGAGAGAGGTCCTGCCTCAAGTGGAGGAGTTTAAGTATCTCGGGGTCTTGTTCGGTGAAGGAGGGAGATCAACAGGCGGATTGGGGCAGCGACTGCAGTGATGGACACTGAACCGGTCTGTTGTGGTGAAGAAGGAGCCGAGCTAGAAAGGAAGATTCTCTGTTTACCGGTTGGTTTACCTCCCAATCCTCACCTGGTCATGAGCTTTGGGTAATGAAGAATGAGATCGTGGATACAAGCGGCTGAAATGAGTTTCCTCCAAGGGGCTTTTGGGAGAGACTCGGAGTAGAGCCGCTGCTCCTCCACATCGAGAGGAGCCAGTTGAGGTGGTTCGGGCATCTTGTTAGGACGCCTCCCCTGGGAGGTGTTTTAGGCATGTCCTCTTGTCAGGAGGCCCCCAGGTTAACCCAGGACACGTTCGAGAAAGTACATCTTCAATCTGGTCCGGGAACGCCTTGGGGTCCTGCTGGAGGAGCTGGTGAAGGTGGTCGGGGAGAGGACGGTCTGGGATTAGTTGCCCGGACCCGGATAGGTGGAGGAAGACAAGACGAGAGACGAGTTCCTGAATCATTGTGGGTGTAAGGAATCCATCTAGACTCTGATCTAGACGCAGGGGTGTCAAACTCAAGTCCTCAAGAGCCGGATTCCAGCATGTTTTAGAAGTCTCTCAGCTCCATCACACCAGATTTGAATCAGTGGATGATTAACAAGCTTCAGTAGAGCTTGGGGACTTCCTGAAGATGTAATTTAACAAAAGATTCAGGTGTGTTGAATCAGGGTAAGTACTAAAACCTGTAGG
Organism: Callopanchax toddi; assembly: GCA_006937965.1. Taxonomy (NCBI): domain Eukaryota; kingdom Metazoa; phylum Chordata; class Actinopteri; order Cyprinodontiformes; family Nothobranchiidae; genus Callopanchax; species Callopanchax toddi. The sequence goes on along the minus strand of SSNR01000010.1, from coordinate 1,634,959 downwards.
ACTCTGTCCCTCGAGGACTGGAGTTTGACACCCCTGATCTAGAGACATTCTCAGTTTAGTTTCTGAGTCAGAAAAAACAAGAAAGGTGAAACTATTTCTGAGGAGTTGGTGACCAAAGAGGAAAAAATATGGACAAGTTGAATAATTGAATCTTAGAGCTAAAGTGCAACATTGGCACAACCTTCCTATCAGTGACATGTCCGTATTTAACACCTGTTCCAAAGGTGTCATATGCACCAATTTAATGTCATTACAACGAGTCATTTGTGTTGTCTTGCAACATCATTGTATTTGGAGAACAAAGCATTACAACTCATCTATTGTTCAGTGTTTTCCTGATGACAGAAGCTGTTTTGAAGTGACTCTGAGGCTCTGTGACCTTGCAGGCCTTTTTCTTCCACACTCTGTCAGCTCAGAACTCAAAAAGAGTGAAAACAATCCTGAATTATTTATATTTGTACATAAAGTCTGAGTGAGAATTGGTGGAGATCTGTATCTGTGTTTTGAAGATCTGTTTTGAATTCATGCTCTCTAAATCAGTTAATTTCATCTGACAGTTAGCAGGTAGAAGGTCCTGAGTTTGACTCCATGTTCATCTGTGGCGTCGTGTTTTCTGTGCACAGACCAAAATGTGCAGGCTGGGTTAGTTGGCTTTGGGTGTGAGTGTGAATGCATGTTTGTTATACAGGATACAGAAAATGAATGGATCAGTGACTATACACCAACACCTGGAAAGCCACACTGACTGACACATAATCCTGAATAATTACACCTATCATACATTTTAGTCTATTTTAAGAACCTGTCTGAATATGAGATGTTTGTATGAATATAAAAAATCCCACTCTAGTTGTTCTCAAAACATCTGTAAACAGAATAATTAGAGCTTCAGACTGCAGGGCGAGATAAAGGTCAGCGGAGGTTAAGAACGACTCTGAACTGAAACAAACAACAAGAGGAGCTGCAGCCGATTGGTCGAGCCGTAACTCGTGTTGTGTCAGAGAAGCGTGTCGGCTCCTGTACAGGCTCCTCTTTTATTACCTCACAGCAACGCCTCCTCTGGAGTTTCTCAGGGACAAGCAGGAACAGGCCGTCAGGTCTCCATTACACCATCGTTAATAAGGCGAGTCGGCATCAGGCCATGGGAAAAATAAATCTGCAACACGTTATTGTGGCTGCACTCCTGCCAGTAAGCATGTGCATTAAGAAATCGTAGTAATTCTCCAAAAGGACATGTCTGGTCTGGTCTGGATGTGCTGTGTAACAGGGGTTTACCCTACAGGACATCACTCTGATAAAACGAATCAGGATCACTGTTTTGTGTCAGAAAAAGTGCAGAATTCAAAGAACGTAGAGCCGTTAGCCTAGATGGAAATCATTTTATAACCAGATGCTGCAAAAACAGCTATAAAATGCGAAGAATTAGCATTGGGATTCCTTCAGAGCAGTGGCGTAGCAAGGTTGAGCTGGGCCCCGGAGCAAGTGTTGCTTTAGGGCCCCCCTCCCGAATCAAATCACCAAATACTATTGTGAAAACATTTGTGGTGATTGCAGATAAATCTGATCTAAGAGAGAAAGAGGGAAGCAGAGTGCTGATAGTGATAAGCACTGACATCTAGCTGAATGCTTTAAATACAATTTAAAAATCAACAGCAAAGGGGAAAATTCTAAAACACTAAGCACTTAACAGGGGGCAACAGAGGGGCCAAGCTTGTTGTCAGGGGGGCACTGCCCCCCCCCCTCCCTTAAATCCGCCCCTGGCACCATGTGAGCCTTTAAGGACTGGGTGGGGAATCATAGGGGGGTACATTTTTTGTAAAGTCCTCTGAGGGCCACATTCAGAACTGAAACCACTGATGTCCAATTTTTTCAAAACACAGGAAAAAAATCACCAAGTATAAAGTTCTCAGTCACAAAAATGTGAATTCAAACACGAAGATAAAACAATTCTATTGTGATTTTATTTTTCACTTTTAGGTGGTCGACAATATAATAAACATGTCAAATTTAACTGAGCAGAATAAAGTTTCTGTAGGAAAGGATCAGTAGATCATTAAAAGAAAAATGAATTTTATTGGCGGATTGTTTTCTGATTTCTTAAAATAAATTTGCGTCGAACAGAAGAAACAAGAACTGGATCCAGGTCTTTCTTCAGAAATGCTGAAAGTATATTTATTTACTTAGTACTTTATTTACTTAGTACTTTACTAAGTATAGTCAGGTTTATTGAACGGAGCTCCTAGTGAGGGTTTGTGATTCTTTTTACCGTGAAATGAAGTTAAAAGTTACAAATTCTGGTTAACAAAAATCAACTTAACCATTTTCATTCAAAAAGGTTTTTGAATATCATTTTTGTGACCTCCGGTCTGGTGAGCCGGTTATCCAGACGTGCTCTAACGGCATGTCCCGGTAAACACGATTCGGTAAACACGGTTCGGTAAACACGATTCGGTAAACACGGTTCGGTAAACACGGTTCGGTAAACACGGTTCGGTAAAGTTCCCCCAGGTCAGAATCCAGCCCCTTAAAGTGATAATATGCAACTTTTTCATATTTTTAAATCTTCTCCTTGAGCCAGTCTGTGCTAATATGACTCTTTACAGAGTTAATGAAAAGTCACTTAGCCCCATCTGGTGATTAGATCCGGAATACCACGATTGCAAAATCTCCGTCGCCGTCACGGTACCCAGGAAGTCACGTGTCTCACGAGGGTTAGGCTAACCCAAAGTGGCTAGCTGTTATGCTAGCGCTGGAGTGTTTTTAGCTCATGATTCCTGATTTTTTCCATCTCTCCCTGCTTGAACACAGCTGATTTCTTTGAAGGAGTAAATAACCGCTCCTGTAGAAAGCTATGAAGGCTGAGGAGACATTTCAACAGGTAGATTTAGGCGTTTAGAAGCTGAAACAATATGCTAGCATGTGTAATGCAGTGATTTAAAACGGACACCAGAGGGAGCCCAAAACAAGCAAAACTGCATATTATCACTTTAACAAGCACTAAACTCACGGGTTTGGATGAATAAATGCTCATTTGTCTATTTCTCCTGAAAAATGTTCACTTTCTGGAACATTTTCACCGCAGAAGCCATGATTGACAGGCGTCAGTCTCCGCCCGTCTCTCCCGCTACGGCTGATTTTGTGTTGCGTTCAATGACTCCGATCCTGGCTCTTTTGTAAGAGTTAGTGTCGATTTGATCTCAGAAACACCGTTGGTAGAGTAACATCATTGACGGAGGGGCCCTCTCAGGGCCCCCTGGGACCGCGGGCCCCGGAGCGCTGCACCGGCGGGCCCTACATGGCTGCTTCAGAGTCAGTGTTGCCAGATTGGGTGGTTTCCCGCAAATTGGGCGGTTTGGATTCTGATTTTGCGGTAAAAATTTGCTTTGGGCGGGTGAACATATTTTGGGCGGTTTTGGCGTCAGTTTTGCGGTTTTGAAATAACTTTATTGACACACATTTAAACCATTATATCCTCATTATCAGTCATTAACAATGCCCCCTGACCTGTCTTCATCACTGATTGGCTATTGTATAAAACAAACTAGGCTTATTTGTTCTGAAACCCCGCCCACTCGGTCCCCACTCTGTTGTCTGTTGCATCATCTGTTCAAACATACAAGTGAGGTGTTGACACCGACAGCCCATGTGTCTCATTACCCTATTAGTGGAACTAAAGTGGTGTAGCAAGCTTTTTGAACGTGTATTCGTGCACGTGCACATACATGCGTGCGCACATTTTCAATAACGTTGATTGGGTGTTTTTTGTGTGTTTTCGCGGATTTTAATGGCTTTTTGGGCTGGAAAACCTTGACTCTATCTGGCAACCCTGTTCAGAGTTAAAGTTGACAGGTGAAACGTTGCATTCAGGCTGAATCTGTATGAGCTGCTATTGTTATATTAATGTAAATGAATTTGAAGGCTATGAATGAGACAGATATCCCATTAAAATCACACTGGGTGCTGTCAAGCTGTTTTCTTCTTTGTCTGAAGCAGATCCAACATTTGTTCGGGCGTCATCAGCGTGGTCCATCTTTCTCTGATGTTATATATATATTTTTAAATAATTACAAAATCATATTAAAGCTGAATAATGTTGATTTGCGGCGTCTCCCTGTGAGTGACTGATGTGGATCAAGTTGGTGTACCAAGACTTGACAGTCATAATGATAAGCTGTCATGCTGCCTCAGGCTGAAGTAGTGCCTCTGCAGGAAGGAGAGAATCGGAGTTTAGCTTTGAAAAGAAAAATCTTGTGTTTACTCTTTTCTGAAACTTTCTGCTGAATGTCTTTTATGGTTTTTAAATTGTTTTGATTGTTGTGGCTTCAGCCAATCAGAACATCAACAAAAGGCACACTTTCAAAAAGGATTTTAAAGTTGAATTCACAGTGAAGCACATGCTGGTGAAGGTTCTCAGTCATCCAGGTCATCATAATCCAAAAAAGGGTTTTAAATAAAGGCAACTGGACTTATTTGGTTCTTTGAAGACGTGACCCAGTTGCCTTTATTTAAAACCCTTTTATGGAGTGAAACACATCTAACCACAGCTCAAAGCTCTGATTCATTTTGAACAAGACGTTGACTTCCTGTCGCAAATTTTGGCACCAGATGAAGCAACTGCTGTTGGGCAACGCTGAAGCGATGAGTCATCAGTATGAGAACCTTCACGGTTTTGTCTCCGAGCTGAAACGCTGCGTTTGTTCACCCTGATTGCTAAACACACAAACCTGTCACCTTCCAAAGCTGCAAATCACAGGTGTTTGGATATGCATGACGTACCTGAGCTCAGGGCTAACTGATCAACTTGGCTGCTCATGAGAACTATTTGCCTTACTACAGGGCAGCTCCACCCAACAATTCACAAAACATTTCACTTCTGTTGCTTCAGCTGCAGAGCATCGTCCCCGTCTGCTCTTGCACCGTGCAATTATTGAATTCCTAAAATAAGTACTTCTGTGAATACATTTTATTTAAAAAAAACAACTTTGTTTCACGTTGTTAACAAGTCGGGACAGATGCTTTCTAAAAATGTCAGACGGATTCTCAGAACCTGTTTCGGGATTTCTTGTGGACTCTTTGAACACGATAAGGTTTCTGAGACCTGAGGAGAGATTCTCAGAAGGGTAAAAGTGACATCAGCGACGGGTACGATTCAGCCAGGTGTGTTCGGCCTGAGGAGGAGGGGTGGGGACACCGATAAGGGAAGGACTTGTTGTGTTGTTCCTTGTTGTGCTGACGTACAAGCCGTGTGTTTTTATTACAACACTGGAACTGAAACACCGTTCAAACCAGGAGAATCCATCTATAACACGATGCTAATGGTTGCTTCATGAAACATTAGATGAAGTCCATTTTTCTGGTGAATTGTTTCGTGTCCATTCTTGTTCTGTGGTGTAGACATGTTACTAATGACTTACCGTAAGTGATGTCAGATTAAAGAGAATATGTTTACACCATTTATCAAAAAGTATGAAACTAATGACCTGGGTGCTCATTTATAAAACTTGCTTACGCACAAAATGGGCCAAAAAGTTGCGTAGGTCACTTTTTACGCAAAATTTGGGATTTATAAAAGAAAACGTAACGGAAAAATGTGCGCAACTCTAAGCAAACTTTAGACCTTGCGTAAGCACATGTTGGAGACGTGAAACCTTTCAGAGGAGCTGGTGAGATGAAAAATGTTGAATTTATGACACAATTAAAGACTTGTAGACCCTCGCGCACACAGAACCAACAATCCGTCTCTAAAAAGAATAAAAATTTAAATCTGAATGAAAATATGTCGCATTTTCGAAAAATATCCCATTATGTTCATCCAGTCGTCTTCAGATTATATAACAAACTGCACTTATTGGTGCATTAATTATGATTTCTGAGACTTAGGAATCCTGCAGGGACACTTGTGCGTAATGCGCTGGATGCGCTGCAGCTCAGCCAGTAGTCAGACTCCGGATGAATGGGAGAGAGTTTTTAGAGATTTCTAGATAATGACTGGACGATCGATCAGCTGATAGATTCATTAGAGCATCCTATGATCAACTGGGTCCAGTATTAGATCAACAGAACCATCGGAACCAGTAAAACCCGGTGTCACCGGCCGTTCTCGGGTTTCAACCAGCGATTATTTTATCCAGCAGGTTGACTGTTTAATAGGATGAACAACATGACGTGTCTTCCCCTTTGGATTAAATTAAATATTGTCATTAAACGTTTCTTAAATCTTCACGATCTCTCTGTCAGTCTGACAGCAGACGCGCTGCAGCGAGACGTCTCTCGGAGCACTTCCGTGTTCGTGATCTGTCACATTTCACCACCTAATAAAACATTTTTCCATTCTTCCACTTCACCACAAGCACCTCGAGCTTCAGCCTCTGTAAAATTACGCTTCCTAAACCTCTCTGTCGTCACGATTTACTGTTAAAAGCCAGAAACCCACCGGCTTATGCATATGCAATTATTCATGAGGTACTTTGCATTGACCGTATATGGCAGAATGTGGGTGTGTAGGAGGAGGGTTCTGACCCAAAAACAGCTGAGCACAGTTCTAGGTCTGACAGCGATTTATAAAGCAGAATTGCGTGGATCTGTGCGTCCGCAGGGTTTTATTAATCGGAAATGGAATTTGCGTACCTGAAATTTTTTGGCTGAGCTTAAGCAAGTTTTAGTAAGGATTGTACGCAAAGTTTTATAAATGAGCACCCTGCTGTTTAGTGTTCAGATGCATTTTAAAGTATAAAGTTAAGAGTCAATTTATGCATTTTGTCATCAGTAAAATGTCAAAAGTTCAAATGATTAAATCATCTGACTAAACATTTCTAACTTAAATACATGGTGTGAACAGTTTTTGCTTTTTTATTTCAAATATAGAAAAAAAGGTGTATAAAAGACTAAAAAGAATGCTAAATGTGGCAGTTAGTTGTGTTTTGACTTAAAAAAAAAAGCCTGCTCCTTTCATCTCTTCACCTTCTTTCTCCATGAAGTCACAGTTTCCTCATCCCAAGAGAGGCTGCTCGCTGCAGAACCAGAAGGTGGAGCTGCACCAGGTTCAGACCCGCCCATTCCATCCACCTGGTTATTGGACTATTACGCTGCTGTTAGATCCGAGAACGAGGTGTTGCATCTCCGCCGGATCCAGAGCACAAAGTCCGGCGGAGATGCAACACCTCGTTGTCACGGAGCTTCGTACGGTGCTCCTGGTCCGGCGCAGCTTTGTGCTGCGGGTCTGCGAAGCGCTCAGGGTTTCCCCCGGTGCTTTGGCCCCCGCCAGGTTAAGCCACAGAGCCCAAGGACAAAGCTAACAGCTGCTAACAGCGGCTAATTGCGGCTAACGCTACGCTGAGTCTGCTGAGCTACGTGCTGCAGGTCCGCGAACCGTTCAGGGTTACGCCCGGTGCTTTGGCCCTCGCCAGGAACAGCTAACAGCTGCTAGCTGATAGCAGCTAACAGCTGCTATTAGCGGCTAATGACAGCTGATGCTACGAAGCAAAGTGGGCTAGTTGGCTTTCTCTGCTAGGCTCACTGTCTCTCGTTGTAGTCCGTATGACAGAAATTCACAAACTAATCCTGTTACCAGGACATGACTGAAACCCCGAGATATTTAATCAGTTTTGAGGATGTTTTATCCTGAAAACAAGGGAAAACAGAAGGAGAAACAGGCAGATATTCAGTTATTTTCTTGTAAATTCACTCTTTTGCAATAAAGTTCATTTGAAAACACAGCAGCTGACCCTGGTTGAATGGGCGGTGCTGAACCTGGTGCAGCTCCACCTTTCTGGTTCTGCAGCGAGCACTACTTGCATCCCAACGGTTCTGACTTGACCCACATCTTTAATCTTATCCTTAGCTGCTTATACAGTGTTTTTAAACCTATAATGTCTATAAAATCTGTATGAATTGTTTTAAACTCCCAGAGTTCCCATAAAACCATAAACTTATTCATAAATGAAGATGTAAAAGTTAACTCCTAACCTACTGTAGTCTCCAACTCCTCTGCAGACGTTTTAAATATGATCCTATTGGTTTTGCATGTTTTTAATGTGATAAAGGATCTTTTATTTTGCACCCTGATCATGGAACCAATGGTTTTACTTCTCTGAGTTTGAAGCTTCTCTGAAGTTTTCTGCAACTGAGAAAAACAAGTTGTTCTTGACGTGGATTCATATTTGTGATTTTTGTTTTTTTTTTTTTTTAATTTCCAGCTGTTAACTTTTTGATGCTTCAATATCTTGAGGTCTCCATTGCAAAACAGATGATGTCATGTGACTTCCTGGTTAAATAATAGAGGATAGAGATTTTGTCCTGGAAAAGGAGGATATGGAATCATTAGATTTTATTCCTCAGAGAGTTGAATGTAGATAAATGGAACCAAATTATAATGGCCTTTAGAAATGCAGAGTCATGAGCTTGCTTCTTTGCATGTCAATTTTTATGAAAAGAAAAAAGAATTCAGATTGAGTTGAGTTTATTTCTTCACACTTCATGAATTAAAGTGACTTTATGAGATCATTTAGTTCAGGAACAATTATTATCCTGTGAATTCATTTCTGTGAAGTCAGGATTTTTAGATTTACCACAAATAATTAGTCTTTGTCTATTGAATATTATTAATATTATTTTTATAATCTTTTTGGGTAATTATGAGGAAAGGCTGGGTTAATTGTTAAAGTGTGAAGTTAGTCTTTATTTTAAAATTTATTTTCTTCTTTCAAAAATGTGTTGTAAATGTTTTATGTTGGTTGGAAATCAATTTAAATTAAATAAAATGATAAGATTTTTAAAAAAGAAAAAAACTCAGCCCTTGAGTTGATAATAAATCCCTTTAATCGTTTCACACATGAGCCCTAAACACATGACAGGACGCTCAGTGTGAGGGGATGTAAGTTTATTTTTTCTCCACGTCTTGGTGTGATTTCAGAGTGTGTTTCTCTTCCATCTGATTCCTAATTGGTCCATGCTGGCAGCAGCACCTGTAAGAGATCCATCTCCTCCACAGGCGGAGGGACCAGGCTCTGCAGCATCCCCCACACAGATGGACCTCACAGTGGGCGACTGTCCATGTGAACCCCCTGGCCCCTCTCCAACGGAAGGTGTATCACAGTGGGAACATCGTCACACATCAATCCCAATAAAGGCTCGCCTCGGCCATGACATCTAGATCCTGTTTATTGTTGGTGTGAAAGGACAGCGATGTGTTTTTGTCTGTTTTGCTTTGGCATTGGAGGAACGAGCATCATGCGCCGATTATTTTAGATTTCCTTTGTGGGAGGTGTGTGTGGTGAATGCTAGGGATGTACCGATACCGCTTTGTTCAAAACCGATACCGATACTTAAATCTGAGTACTCGCCGATACCGAGTACCGAAACTTCTACCACACACACAAAAATACGACAAATTGGAACACAGGTTTTATTTTTCTTCTCTGCTTTTTACAACAAATAACTGAGATAAAAAAATAAAATATATTAATAAAAATGATCACAAAACTAAAATATAAGGTGAAAAATAACCATTTTTCTGTGATTTCACAGTGAAATTATTGCAGTTTTCCGCATTTTAACAAAATAAAATGAACTATTTGGCACCATCTCCAGCTCTCAACCCACACTGCTCCTCTTTAGCTCAATAGCTCCCCCTAGTGTTCAATATAGGAAACTACAACAGAAATCACAAGTCACAGACAATGAAGACACTGGTATCGGTTCCTGGTATCGGGTAACGTTAACCAATATCAATACCAGTATCGATATGTCAGTATTGGTCCGATATCGATACCAGTATCGGTGTCGGGTCGATACCGTTATCGTGTCGATGTCGATACCAGTATCGATGCACTGATACCAGTATCGGTATCGGTGCATCCCTAGTGAATGCTCATGACAAAAAATTGCAAATTCTTTAAGAGCCTTAAATTAAACAGAGTTAACTTTCCCTGATTAATGGCAACGTTTATTTTTCCATTTAGCTCCATTAATGACATTTTAATCAATAAAAACAGCTAAATCCCCACAATCCTACTTTAGTATCATTCTGGGGAGACATATTTGTTTTTTTCTAGCAGCAGTTATAATTTTAAAACTAAAAAATGCCTTTTAAAGGATTTTTATCATCAAATTGCAACACATAGAATAGTGAAAACACAGACAAAATATAAAAATGTTAATAAGAAAATAATGTTTAAATACAACAAAACAGTAGTTTCATCAGCTGACACGTGCAGGAAAGCCAATAAATAGATGAAGTGACCAGATGGGTAAAAATAAAGACACGGGAGGATGTTTTACCTTCTAGGAATGTTCAAATAAACAGCAGCCCCTCCTCCAGAGCGGATGTAAATAAACTGGTTCTGAGTCTGTTTGTTTAAAAACACTGTCTGCCATAAAAATACCGTCGTCTGATTGGTCTGGACGGATGACTTCATACCTGTTAGGCACCATTGTTATTATTGTTTGAACTGGTTTTTGAGCAGGAGACAGAAACAAAGAATGTTAAATTCAGAAATGATGTCAAAAATAACAAAGTCTTTTTCTGCATTTGTTTGAGTCAGACGGGGATTGAGCGTGTTCAGATTTCTCAATAGGAAATGAAACAATATAAATGAAAATGTTATCATTTTATAATAAAGTTTGTATTTAAATTGGTTGTTGATTGGTTTGTAAACACCCATTAATAAGCAGCGTCAGGTAAAAATAGAAAAAGGAGCATTTCTTGTCGAATATAAATGACATGAACACATTATTATTTAAAACAACCCCAACAGGTAAGGTGAACATTTCTATCATTAAAAAAACATTGCTTGTGTTTTTGAGCCTGTGTTCAAACATGAACAATAACTGGTTTATTAATGCTTCATAAAGTATATTCAGTGACTTCCCTTAAAGCATTTATCAGGGTTCTGTTATTAAAAAGTGGTTGATTACTCAAAAAAAAACCTTAAAACAACATAAGAATAGTGAATGTTTTATCATAAAATCCTATTTATTTCCATCAGAAGTCTCACGATGTTTAACTTTCAGTCAAAGTTTACTCTGGTCCAGTCAAATGGAGACGTGTTTATCCAACTACAGCAACACAGGAGGAGATGTGGAAAATATAATTGATGTAAACATAATTAAACATCTGAGGCCAATAAGAGGCTGTACGATAAAGTTTATTTTCTATTGTTGGACTCCACGTACGGTGAAGTTTATTCCAACGACTGATAGAGGTGAATGAGTTCATTCTGACTGAACTGACTCCACCAAATCCTCCATGTCTTTTCCACCTACAGGATGAAATGGATCCAACAAAACTTCATCTCCATAGTCTCTACACAACATTTTGCACAATAGAGTTTTTTTTTTTTTACTGATATTTTAATAATTATTACATCAAACCTGAAGCTGTTGAGTTGCCTTTTTAATGCGTGAATTAAAAACAACGTTTGAGGTGTTTTTAAACCTGAACTGTTGTGAAGGTTTTGAGTATTTTAAAGATGGTCTGCTTTGGATGTGGGCTCGTCTGGAAGCTGTTGTTTGTTAATAGGTTAACTTTGGTTTGTGAGTAGGGTTACACCTCAGCCACACCTCTCTTTACCCTGCAGTCTTATTTATGCTTCATCAGTGTTTGTCACGTTTGTTCAACCCCACCCTCCCTCACTTTAGCCATCTCCTCTTCCTCCCTCTCATTCCATTCAACCATTTCCCATTATGTCACCTTCTGAGAGGTTGCTCTGATGCCTTCACTTACTAGGATTTTACAGGGACTTTTCCAGGTTCTGTCAGATGTTACAGGGAGTAGATTACGTATCTTGATATTGATGAATGGAAGTCTGAGTCAGGAATAAGACTTTACAGGATTTATTATAAAAGAAGACAGACAAACAGTTACAAGCAGAGGTAGCAAGGTTATAGCTTTTGTCGACACGATGTTAAGTGTTCTAAGTTGATCTTAATATCTACGTTTTAGTGACCCGAGTCTCATGATGTTTTAAGACTAGGGAGTTTATCTTAATTTAGTTAGGTTGGAGTGGATAAGTTACGTGGAGTGTGGAGCTTATCAACAGAGGCCTTTAGCTTTACCAGAGAGTGGTCTCTTACTGTACGCCGCTCCGGGATCGACGCCGATCGGAGAGCCAGGTGGGATGTCGTGAAGGTGGGGGTCCCCTCTCGGTCCCGGTTGGACGCCCGTGGAGGTCAGGACGGCCGTAGGCCACAGAAGTCGTCCTTGGATGCGGTCGTCAGAAGAGCCATTTCTGGGCTAGCTGGCGGTTAGCATTTTGGGCTAACAGAGCTGCGGCTCCTTTCCCCATGTCGTGGAGAGAGGCAGACGTGGGGTGTCTAGGCCTCGGGGAAAAGAGCGGTGATCATCGGCTCAAACGGGGCTGACCCGTACAGGAAGGCCGGCAACTTAGGAAAATAGCTGAGCTGTGTAGTGGGTGAAGCTAGCGTCTTTTCTCAGTGTAGGCTGACTGAGAACTCTCCGTCTCAGGGAGTGGCGAGACTTAAGATGGAACTGAGTGGTGATGTGGACCAATGAAAAGGTTTCTATCAAGGTCACGTGACTCAAGCCCTTAAAGCTATATCACCTAAATGAATGGATATATGAATAATAATGATTTAACCTTTGCAAAGTAAAGAAGAAAGGAGAAAATGCATTAATCACATTAAAACATCTCTGAGCAGTTTAATTAAGAGTAGTGTTGTTTAGAAGGAGACACCAGGAAGTCTTTGAGTTTATTATTACTAAAGATTCCTGTGGAGTCTTCCAGAAAAATGATCTGGATTCCTGGGAATGTTGATTCAGGTTAAAACATAATAAAAGAGTCATTATAATCCAAGTTATTGGGAAAAGATGGATTATTGCTTGTGTGATGTTCCAGAGGTCAGAGGTTATAGCGTATTAGGTAACGCTACACTTTTTATTTTCACAGCAGTTCATTAAAAAATTCCATAAACCCTTATCCGATGGTTTTTATGGCAGAATTTTTAAGAAGTTCTTGATTTGACCATTGGATGCACTTGAGTGTCCTACATTTTGCTGATGATGATGTTATTTACTTGTAAAAAACTTGAATTGTACATAATTATAATAACAACCCAAAGTGTAAAAGTTTACAGGATAAAATCACAATCATTTTTGGAGCTACTCGGAGGTACTTGGCTGTGCAAGAACTAGCCATTAGCTCATAAATCTCTTGGGATGCAAACATTATTTCTCAAAACAAAGGCTGTTCAGGAGGCCATCTACAAAATAAGATAGATCCATATTTGCCTGAATATAAAACAATGTTTTTTCAATGTAAAGTCATCTGAAAAAACTAGTTCCTCTTATGTTTGGGGTTTAGACTTTCACCTGTCAATAAATAATGCAATGACTCAGAACTGACCTGCAACAGTTACCTGGGTGCTGCCATGGTCTGAGTTTAGCTGCACCCATAAAACAAGAAGTATAAAATCATCTGCAGCAGCATGATGGTGACGTTCTGAGCAAAGCTGCTCGGGCAGCTGAATCAGCAACTATGATGCAAACCTCGCTCATGCAACTTGTCAGAGTTTAATGTTAGGAGAGACCAGAAAGAAAAAGCTACCATGGTCCTAAAACTGGCCCCTTTGAAGAAACGGAGAACATGCCTGAATAAAAGAACAAGGGCGTGCTCGTGACATTAAATGAAGTCACGCTACAGATTATTTTAATGGGCTCCCATAAAATATTTTATTCTAAATGTGGTTCTTTTTACTCTAGTTTTTAATTGTGGAGATCAAAATTGGTCCGATCCCAGTGGCACAATTTTAGGTTCCTTAGGAATCGTATAACCTAAAACATTTTCAGTAACCTGGGGTCCCCTGATTAGGGGACCCACGCCACTTCCTGTTTAAATTCCTTCCAAAGACAGGCATAATGTTTATTAATATATTCATGATGCATATCCTCTGAATGGGAAGAATCTCGTCTAAACAACGTTTTCTACCCCAACATGAATAAATTCCAATAATAAGCAATTAAACAGAAAAACCGTAAAAAGACGCTAAATTAACACACCAAGAAAAACACACAGAAGTAACAATTCAACATAATCCTATCCACACAAACTACTGTTTAAATTAAAGCCCACACTCTGCTCTTTCCAACAATATGTGTATCATCACCCTACATGCAACATTCACTGAGATAGCTGGCAACAAATATGGAAATGGAGGCGGATTTCCTCAAGTCACCGATATAAACCTCTTTTTTTTTCTTGAATGGGTAAAATAGCCATTTTGTTGATTTTCCTAAAAATCCTCAAAAACTTTTTTTTTTAAGATGGAACTACTATCTATGGTGAGATATAAGTGGGAAAAATAAGAAAAAAAACCCTGAGAAATTTGTAAAGGCCCACAGGTGCCTAAATGTGCCAAAATGGCTAAATGACAAGGTCCGCCTGGATCTTTATCCACTAATACCTCTCTACATCATCTGTTTTTTACTTTTTTGGCATTAATTTTGGCTCAGCAAAGTGTAAGATGTTGTTCTTTGGATTGCTAGATGTTTTGGATTGCAACTGAATACTTTCAAGGGAATAATAAAGTTGCAAAGTGATTTTTTTAAAGGCGGAAATTAATTTGTTTTATTTTCTGCTGTGTGCCAATATTATTTAATTTCAGTCAGAAAGACAAGTGTTGATTTTTAGACATTTGGAGTATTCTCTGGAGTCTTACCTTTATTCTGAAAACCATTCAAATAAACCTTGTAGTTCTTGAGATATATTCAATTCATTTTGGGCGTGTCATTTTTGATCAAATCTCTCTTTAAAAAGGCCTAGAGTTTAAAGGGTTAAAGACAAATGACTGGAGGTTTACACAAGTCAAGAACATGCGGAGATGATTGTTTCTAACCTTTACACAGAAACTCAGCTCAAAATGTCAAAAATATGTTTTCAAATGTCCTGACTTAGTCAGGTTTTATCTCCTTCAACAGGACAAGAAATTAATACACTGCAAAAACCGATTTCTAAGAAAGTAAAACAGCCTTGTTTTTAGACATTTTGACTTATTTTTGTCTAAAAAGAAAATATATTCTTACAACCCTACTTGAAATAGGCCAAATCTTCTTAAATATGGTCAAATTTTCAAGATTTGAGCAAAAAATCTGCCAATGGGGTAAGCAATATTTGCTTGTCTAGATTCCTTTAAAAATTGCAAAATTTTCCGCATTTAGAACAATTCGCTAGTTTTAAGGAATCTAGCCAAGCAAATTCTGCTTACCCCATTGGCAGATTTATTTGCTCAAATCTAGAAAATTTGACCATATTTAAGAAGATTTGGCCTATTTCAAGTAGGGCTGTAAGAATATATTTTCTTTCTAGATAAAAATAAGTCAAAATGTCTAAAAACAAGGCTGTTTTACCTTCTTAGAAATCAGTTTTTGCAGTGTATTAAATATCTGGAATCTCAAAGTGTTAGTTTCTCAGTAATGTTGCTCAGAAAAACAATCTAGTAGAATGAAGAGGTAGTTTTGCATTTGGTGATTCTGAAAAGTTTTTATTCAAAGCTCCCAAACTGCAAACAGAGGAGAAATATGAAGCTTATATGAAGAATAGCATTAAGAGAATGTTGGGATCAAAGTGTTCGAGGTGCATGTCAGGACACATGGAGGCACACATTTAATAATACATGTGGGACAAGCAAAGGACTGAATGAATGACTCACTGTCTCTTATATAACACAGTGTTGCATTCTGCAAAGCAGAGTAAGTGCCTACTTGGCATCGAACTACAGGCCCAAGACTCTTTGCAGCAATAAGACTCTGGAGGAATGTCTGAGTGTGTGTGTGTGTGTGTGTGTGTGTGTGTGTGTGTGTGTGTGTGTGTGTGTGTGTGTGTGTGTGTGTGTGTGTGTGTGTGTGTGTGTGTTACAGCCTCTTGCTTCAGTCTGGGGGGGTTCAGCATCACTGCATAAACAGACAAGTGAGATGAAACACAAAGAAGAAAACTAGAAGAAAAAGAGCTCAGATTTTGTGAAGTCTCAAAAGAAAGAACAACGCTGAGAAACCGCCAGCGCCATAAAAAGAGAAACAGACTGAAAGTAACAGACGTGTCTGAGAACGAGGGTTACCTAACGTTGTCCTCAGAAAACTCCTCTAAATTTTTAGCTTGCTTCATTACTGTGATGACAAAGATTTTTTTCATGGAACAGATTTAACGCCACTTAGGCAGAAGGCCGACAGATGTATGACGAAACAGAGTCTCGGCTTCCTGTAATGTGCAGCCAAACAACTCCATTCAATCGAACGCTGCCCGAGGACAATAAAACGTGTCGGCACACCGCAAACAGCAGGAACAGAGTGTCTTCATACACACAGTGTACAGCGGCGATGGAGAACATTTCTCATTGGGTCTGTCATATGTTTTCCTCTCCGTACTCCTTATAGAGCTGCCACTGGATAACCCACATTATAGTTCTGAAACTTTTCTGATGCGTTTGAGGTTAAATGTTCTGTCTTAGTTTGTCTGAAAACATTCTGTCTCCAATTAAACAACTGCTTCCTGTTTTGAGATAAACTAAATAGAGGGCTTATTATGAAATGTACGACGTCATTCTGGGATAGATTCGATTTGTTAATGAAAATAACAAAATATTCATATTTTTAAATGTACATTTTATTTTCCAAAACTTAAAGGGACTAGGTTCAGGATTGAGAAACAAAACCCACGATCGCCGCGCCTGGCGCTGCGAAAAACTACAGCCTTGAACGGGAGCGCGCACAAACTTCTCACTATCTCATAAGGGTTCAACCAAAGGCAGCCGGAGACATGATTCCATAAATAAAAATACATTAATTAATACATTTTATTAATACAAAATGAAATTTGGTTAAAAAATTTTTTTAAAAGCTCCGCGCAACACACACACACACAGGGTCCGAAATTGGGGGCGATCCAACAGAGCTAATCTCGCTAGCTGCTATGTTCCAGTCCTTCCCAGCTGCCTGTATCGCTAAAAGCTTTAACCAGTCGGTGTTCTCTGACTCCCGGAGGTGAATTTGAGAAATCTAGGGTGATAGAATCATGTCCCGCCGCCTCTATCACCCTAGATTTCTCAAGGTCGCATCACGGAGTGGAGCTCCGAAGCACCCGGAGGAGCGTGCGCTGCACACCCGCCTTTGATGCACTGTAAGCGGACTGAGGTCCAGGAAACAGTCGGGGATTTGAGGCCTATCGTCCCCAGACCCATAAACATGGACAGATTGCTGTGCGGTCGCCTATAACAGCACCTTTAGCTCTGTGGAACCCTATAATCCATCAGAGAGGTTTTCAGCTCCATAAACAAGATAACACCAGTTTGATGAGAAAAACCACTGATTCAGACGAAGGAAGTCCGCCCATGACCAGCAACACAACACAACGGTGCAATGCTGCCACCTACTGGATATACATTTATTATTACTTTTTTAGCTTCCAGAACGCGCAGCAGCGTCAGTTGACGTCACATCCGTAGGACAGCGCGGGAAATTCGTTCCCGAATTGCAGAACATTTTACAGCTCACAGCCTGTTCTAGATGATGGAATGATACATGGGTGGACTCATTCTTTTTGATTTAAAATGCTTCGTCACTTAAAGCTGAGCATGCAGGATTATTTTTATTAAAATCCTGAACCTAGTCCCTTTAAATTGGGGTCAATTATTTTAAATTTGCATTATGTTCTGTCATTACTGTTAGGAGTCACTAAATAATAAATGGCTTGTATTTCTAGAGCTTTTAACACTCCCCAAAGCGCTGTACAACACGATCAGTCATTCACATTCACACACAATAATACATGTGGTACAAGTAAAGGACTAAAGTCTGACATTCCCAAATCATTTTTTGTTGTTTAATTTTTAACTTTCTTATTGTCTTGACATGGACTGGATTTATTAGTTGTTTTGATCCAATCCAGGTCCTTTTAGAGCCACTTTCTTGCATTTTAGAAGTTTCCCTGCTCCAGCTCCTCGCCTCGCCTTCTTCCGCTCATCCAGGTCCGGGTCGCGGGGGCAGCATCCCAACTAGGGAGTCCCAGACCATCCTCCAACACACCTACTTCTAATCAACAGGCATCTGGAGAACATGAACTCGCTGACGATGTCATTCAACTCATGTAGAAACTAAAACCAGATCGTGGCTCTTGAGCTGTTTCCTGTAAAACATAAGAAGGTTTGTGAATTAAAAGCAGCATTATTCACAGGAAATTTAAAATGGAATTGTAATTTTATCTCCAAATAATCTCAATTGTAGGTCATGATACATTTACTGCACTAGTGGGAAACTAAAAATATTTAATTAAGAAAGAATTTAACAATGACATGTATATGATTTAAAATCTACAATTGCAGAGATGATTTGTCATTTCCACAGCTGGAAATGGGAATTATTAATTTTCAACTAGCTGATTAGGTATGTAAAAATATTACATCAACAGAAACTGTAAATATGCATATAGAAAATGTAGTGCTGTCAGTCGATTAAAATAAATTAACTAATTAATCGCAAATTTGAAAAAAATTAATCACATTTAATCGCTTCTTTTCAGAAAAAAGAAATTACATGCAGTTTACAATGTCCATCCAAGAAATATGCCAAAATGTTTTAAAAAATCATTTTTAAAGCTTTTATAATTGATGAAAAAATGCATTTAAATTGCATTTCAGTTCAAAACAGTTGAAAAACAAAACTTCCTGACTAAAACTGGACAGACCCTAAATACAGTACTTTATGAATCTATTTGTTTATTTTATGTACAATTTCAGAAGGGTATTGTTTTAAAATAATAATAAAAGTTTTCCAACATGTGGAAACACTATGAGAGAATCATTTTTTGCAGTGTTCAAACTGACCCACGGTCTGCCTCGTTTTCAATGAGGGGTCCGAGTCACTCAGGTCTCTGTTGTTTAAAGACTAGTGTGGGAATGGGATCGCCTGAGTCCGGTACTGGTTTTACTTTTCAGATAGAGGTAGGGTCTGGGTTCGTACCGAGCCGAACTGACACCTCCGTCCGCTCGGACCTCGGTGTCAGACCGGGACTGGAGCCGTAACACCTGCTCCCTGCTGAACTGAACTGAACCGGACCGTACGGCAGAGAAGGAGCAGGAATAAACCTTAAAGGCTAGAGACCGTCCAGTTTCACCGCCGATTACTTTCGGTTTTCACGGTGGAAGGAGCGGAGAGTTGACTTCCGCTACCGGGTAGACCGGTGAAGAGAGTGAACTGATGAGATCCGAGGAGCGAGCGGGAGGGAGGACACGGGCTGCGTCAAGGAGCTGCAGGAAATCTGATGCTGACAAGCTCTCCGCCTTGCTTCAAACACAAGTTGCGTTAATTTCGTTAATTTTTTTTAACGCGTTATGTCTTCCAAATTAATTATCGCAATTAAAGCGTTAAATTTGACAGCACTAAAAAAATGTAAACATTAGTTAAACAGAATCCATATAAAGAGACAGTTCCTGAAATTAGTCACTAAAAACTTCAACAAAATTCAAAATACTGGGTTGACATTAAAGTCCAGAATGCTGTTGTTTTGGTCGAATCGTCACAAAATTAAATTAGGATCTCAAACAGAATAAAAAACCAATGAGTTCACCTTTGAAATATGTCATATTGTTATGTTTTTGTTGACCGTGGTCAGAACTCCTGGTTCTCAGGTCGTTAACGAGCGTCTGCAGAGGCTGACGACAAACTGAGGAGGTCCTTTAGCTTAAACCAGGTGTGGTGGAGCAGGGAAACATCTGAAACGTCGTTTCTAGATTTGATAGAGATGACTACTCAAAGCAACAGCTGTTACACTCAAATAGATAATAACATGAATTGTAGAAAGTCAAGCTCCAAGGAGATGTTTGTGATTTCCTTTACGAACAGAGCAACGTGTTTCACTTCTACCTTGAAGCTTCCTGGTTCGCTCCATCCAGTCATGAGTTCTGTTAACGAGTAGCTCTCTCATTTACTGCCTAATTGGGCACTCAAGGATAATGGCCTATTTGTTTGTTTTGTGCGAGAGCGAGTCTAAGAGTGTGTGCGTCTGGATCTTTGTGTGCGCTGCATTTGCATGAGCAGCTCCGTGTTTCTGCGTGCGCTTCGAGATGGCCCCTTCCCTCGGCGTTAATGTCAAGCGAATGAGGCAGAGCTATGGCAGGTGTGAGAACAGCTTGAGGCTCGTGTCATTAGCTCGCCACCGGTGTCACTCCGCTCTGCGCTGATCCAGCCTGGCACCATCCATCCACCACATGCTGCTCACACGCTTTTTATTAAAGTGTGTATTCGCCGTGGCATCACTCGGTCCCTGTTTGTGACTGAGCTGATTATGAAGGAGCCTGATGCGCGGTCTGGCCTCGCTTTGATTTTAGCTGAGATCCATCCAAGCTTGACCTCCTTTACACTCATGCCAATGCCTTTTTTTTTTTTTTTTTTTTTACATGCTTTTAATTTGTAAGTTTGTGAAAAGTGCGAGGCGCGCCGTAGGTGTCGAAGCGTGTCGTCTTGAGCGTTTGGCACTTCGGAATGTGCGAGAGTCAACACGAGGAGAGGCTTCGGTGAGGACGAGGCACAGAACTGGGACAGAGTGACAGACTGCCCCTGTAAGCCTTTGGCGCTGCTGACACACAGCATTGTGGGTAATGCCACACGACACGACCACGGGAGTCTGGAAAATGAATTTTCCACCATTGGCACGTTGCTTTGGGGCGATTAACAAGGTGAATGTTCCACCACACCAATTAACACTTATTGATGATGATTAATGTGCGTTCAAGGTGCCATGAATGTTTAATTCTTGTTAGAGGCAACAAACTGGAGTCCCTCAGTGGTTTCTGTTTGAACTAATTCAGCTGAAAATTGAGTTCAATCTAATGAATTCAGCTGAATATAAACAGCTTTAATAAAGGCGCGGTTTGGAGGTCTGCGTGGAGACGAGATGCAGTTTTGAGAGGACACAGAGCTACGACGGCACGCTGCTTCGTTAAAGTCGTTACTCACCAAAAATAAAAGCATAAAGATTTGCTGAACGTGCATCTTTTTTCCACAAACCTACCAGCTTGTCATTCAGGAAGTTGCACACAATCCAACTTGACTCGTACTGCAACAAATCACCACTTTGCTACTGCAGGTGAGGAGGAAGAGGAAGCCCTTCATTTCTCTCCACTCAGCAGAGATTCAATTAGAGCAATGACATGCTGACTTTTGTTTTGGGAAATCTGTATTTATTACAAAGTGTTTTTTAAGAGGAAAAATATCAAGAAATATTTTTATAGGCAAATAAAATTGTTTTCTCTGTGAAAAAATGTCCTTAAATATATCAAAACATGATCAAATAGACAAGTTATGTAAGGTTCAGGTGATAATTTCACATTATGAGTAGGGATGCACTGATACCGGTATCGGCCCGATACGATACCGATACCAGTATCGTTACTGGTATCGGTAACAATACAGTAACGATACCAGTATCGATACCAGTAACGATACCAGTATCGTTACTGGTATCGGGCCGATACCGGTATCGGCTAAAGTTACCTGATACCAGTGGCTTCACTGTCTGTGACGTGATTTCTGTTGTAGTTTCCTATATTGAACACTAGGGGGAGCTATTGAGCTAAAGAGGAACAGTGTGGGTTGAGAGCTGGAGATGGTGCCAAATAGTTCATTTTATTTGGTTAAAATATGGAAAACTGCAATTATTTCACTGTGAAATCACAGAAAATGGTTATTTTTCACCTTATATTTTAGTTTTGTGATCATTTTTATTAATATATTTTATTTTTTATCTAACTCAGTTATTTGTTGTAAAAAGCAGAGAAGAAAAAATAAAACCTGTATTCCAATTTGTTGCATGTTTTTGTGTGGTAGAAGTATCGGTATCGGCGAGTACTCAGATTTAAGTATCGGTATCGGATCGGTTTTGAAAAAAGTGGTATCGGTACATCCCTAATCACGAGCTTTCACATGAAAATATTGCAGAAATGTGTGAAAATCTTTAAATCTCATTAAATATAACGGAGTCAAATCATGTGTTTAATTAACTTCTGGAACCAAAAAAATAAACGTGTTTAGGCTGAGGGCTTTTGTAACGCCAAACCTGAGAGAACAAATTTAACCACAACAGAGTCAACAACAAGAAATCAGCATCAAACCTGCTTCCTAATGGGAATTTCTAACGTTTTCCTTTTGCATCATAGAAAAAAACATTCTGAACATTTGAACATGAACAAGCAGTTTACAAATGAATACATTTAATATGGAAGATGTGCTGTGTGTGGATCATTGAACAGCAAATAAAGTCAACAACAAAAGAAACAGCTGATCAAAGAAATGAAGACCTCGCTGTTTGTTTAAATTCAGTTCATAAGTCAAGTTGTCTCAAAGCTCTGTCCAAAACAACAAATCGAATCACATCAGATCCAGATTCAGGACTGTATGCATTTTAGGGTTGGGCGATCAGACGAATGTATCGACCATCGGCGATGGGCTCAGCCAATCGCCTCCCGTTTTTCAAGAACGGTTTATTCGTCCCACTATAAATTAATTTCTTAATTATTAACAACGTTTGGTTGAAGTCAAAGGACGCAGCCCACGTAAAAATAATAAATAATGCTCTTTTTAAACGTTACACGCAAACTCCTCCCAGCTGCAAGCAGCAGCTCCTTTTTCCTCCTCCTCCCCCGAGAGCTGGCGGAGCAGCGGTGTTTCCTCAGTCCGTAGCAGACAGACAGAGAACGGCAGCAGCTTGTGTTCAGAAAATAAATGTATCTAAATAATATCTATGGTGTGGTGGGGAGGAAACCATCAGAGACTGGCTTTGTTCCAGTTAAACCGTGTTTACGCGTCGGCTACCGACGCTAGGAATATTTAGCGAGTCGTAACGCCGATCTGGTGTTCAGCTGTCTTCAGCTAAGTCTGATAAACGACAAAAACAACATGAAACTGAAACTGAAATACAAATAAAAACCCCTTCAGTGAACGTCGCTTCCATCAAATAAATCTCCGCTGCAGTTTGAAGTCTTTTTGAGGGATTTTGGTGACGGAGCAGCAGCAGCTAGCTGCTAGCTCTGTGTTAGCTTAGTTAGCACACAGCAGAAGGGTAAACACTCGATGTCGGAGCTCTTTGCTGCCACTAGACGTCTGTTTAAAGCCAAAGTAGCCCCAAACAGGCGACACTGTGTTTTTTACAACTATTTCCTCAATTTTGGGACTTCTGAGTTCTAATTTGTTAAATCCATTAGTGTGTGTTTACATTGCTCCGCCCGCAAATATGTCAACATGTCACCTGCGCCAATAAATCGCCCATCGTCGATTTTTGGACTGACGATTGGAAAAAAGTTACACATCGCTCAACCCTAATGCATTTCAGTTAAATTAGATTCAATATGAAATGTTAAAGGTCCCACATTACCCAAAATCCACTTTCTTTTTCTTTTTTTAACCCCGTGTCCTGTCCGGCTGTGGAGCAAACAGAATAATGTCTGAGTGCCAAAAACAAGGTGAGAGGTTACAGCCACTGCTATAAAACTCCTCCTGATTTTTGTTTAAATATAACCCCCAAAATCTTTATTAGAATGTTTTTATGGTTGATTGGACACGGAGCCTGAAAGTGAAGGGAAGGGTACAGAAAGAGGGATGGGGGAGAAAGTAAACAGAAAAAGAAGAGAACAAGAGACGTGAAGAGTCCACTTCTAGACCTGTAAATAAAGCACAAACAAACAAAACAGGGAGAAAAGATACAACAGCAACAAACAGCATATGAATACACAACAGTTGTGATATTCTTAAAACGTATACACCAGTTCAAGAGAGTTGAGTGCCAACCACAGCCCCAGTCAATGTGTCTGAAAACACCTGAGTCGTCTTTATGTGAGCACCTTGTGATCATTTTTTGCCCACTTACTCTGAGGAATATGGCAATAGACAAAAAGACTCAGAGAGTATAGTAAATTAGAATGAAGCCTGAGGGTTAAAAAAGAAAGTAATATTAAATACTGAACCAGAAAAGTATTATTGATTACAGGAACAAATTTAAGATGATTGATAATAAGAAAAAAGAAAAGCATTTTCTTTTTAAAAGCAAAAATTCCTTTCATCAAACAGATCAGACCCCTGTCTAAAATTCAATCAATGCATGCTTTTAGTTCAGCGAGACTCAGCTTCTTTTCTCATGTTTATCTATTTTATCAAAGCGTCTTCAACCTGCAGCCTCCTGCTCTGGTTCACGTTGGTAAAATGTAAAGCTGGGTCACGCGGTTATCTCGTTCCCTCGATCTATGCAGGATTCTATATGAACGTGTTTGATGTTCCTGAGAAAATAAGTGAGTTAGATCTTCAACAATTACCTATCAGCTAAATCAATAAAGTAAATTAAGATAGTATAGGAGTCACTGCGTCAGTTCGTTGCCCATAACAACCCTTAACATCAGAGCTGCTCCTCTGCACTGGCTCCAACACAGGGTCCACTTCAAGCTCTTGTTGCTATGGTTCAAGGCTCTTCATGGTCTGGTCCTACTTCCAGGACCTTCTTCTGATCCACACTCCATCCAGAACCCTATAAAACCAAATGCTCCTATAGCTGTTCCCAGATCAGATTAAAGATCAGTGCCCCTAACCTCTGGACAAACCTACTGCTCTACATTAGATCTGCTCACAGCCCTGGTCATCTATAAACAGGGGTGCACACAATTTTTCATCATATGTTCTCAAGGGAGAATTTGGCGCTCTTGTCTGGTACGCACGTCCGGGAAGGGGGGGCGGGGTGATAAAGATAGGAGACGTGACAATCAAGGTGTTCTGATCGCTCCTGACCGAACACCTTTAGTATTAACGTTCATTAGCTCGTCTAAAAGTCCAACACGACACGTTACCTTTAGCTGCTCTCATAAAACAATGCCGGCAAATTGCCCCGAACCTGAGTCGGCTTCTGGGAGCCTTTGGTCGTTCATAAGCGGTCAGACCGTGCCGGGAATGTTGCGCAATCATGTGCGTTTCTCAAAAGATTTCTGGATGGTGGTATAAAGGAGGTATGGGGGCGGTCTTCACGCAGGTTACAGAGACGTGAGACGGAAGCGCTCGTATAAACAGACGGGCAACTTCTGCTTCAGCCAGAAGCTCCCGGACCTCGGTGTCGCTCCAGTTCGCCGTCTCCGCTGAGCGTTTACAAATGCGCAACAGCTCTCCCACGTTTACCTGATTTTTAAATCCTTTTTCTGGTCAGGGGTCGGCTCACTTTTGCCACGTTATTAGGGACACCTCCCTCTGTTGCGCCGAGGCGTAATCTTCATTCACAAGTCCGACGTTGTGGTAATATTACTACCAAGCGTGGCGGCACGAATGCCGCAAAATTCCTGCATCGCCATGCCGCCACAGCGCTTTCATAAGACACACCGTGGCGGCAGTATTACGCTGATTTGCCGGCACGGTGTGTCTTATGAAAGCGGCTAAATAGATGAGCCTTGTTGCTCCATCAGAGCGGAGATCAGCTGCACAGCAGAGAATGGATCAATAATCGATCAGTGATCCTTTAAATGACTGATTCTGATAGAGAGAACTTGACCTGTGATGACAAAATGAACTCCTTTCTCAGAAGGGAATTATTAATCAGCAGATTCAGAGCGCGTTCAGAGCGCGAGCACTGGATGAGGAGGATTTAGCAAACGCAATAAACGCACTCATTCACTGAGCTGCAACAGGATGTGAAGCTCGTCAGATCAAGGGGTCTCCCATCGCTCCGCAAAAGCGCGTTCGGGCAGTCGGTTCTGGTACGCGTGAATGAAATCCGGTTGTGATGCGGACTGCTTTTGTTCACGCCTGTTTATAAAACCTACTTCTAGTTAAAATGACAAACTGATAAACCACCTCCTGTATCTCCATATGTCTCCATGCATTGCTGCTGTAAAGGACGTTGGTGCAAAAAAAAAAAAAGTTCTATATAAATAAAATTGACATTGACAATTGAATTTGACAACCTGGTTGCCAAGCAACAACAGTGGGTGTGACATCAAAGCTTGTAAGTGTATTGAGGTTAAAAAGACCCCCACAGATGATCTCATATGATGCAGGTGTCTAGTTTCTACTTGAGTCAGACTAACAGCTGGAACAAATACAGTATAAAACTACTCAGATTACAATGATCTGACCAGGTAAAGACTCCAGACTGATGCTGAATATCAAGCTCTGTCAGAGGCTCAGAGGCTAGGTTCAACTAGATCTCTGTGGTAGATGTGGACCCCTGGGGTCATGGTGCACTGGGAGATCTTTGGATGTGGCTCCAGGTGACCTTTACTTGACTCGGTGATGTTATCATGTCATATTGAATCCAGTCAGTTACTGGAATGCTTGAAAAAGCAAAATGTGCACGGAATCCTCACAGTTTATTGTAGTTTTAAATAAAATTGATATCATTTTTTGTGTTTGTATTCAAAGGCACTGCATGGTGGCGCAGTTGGTTAGCACTGTTGCCTGGCAGCAAGAAGGTCGCAGGTTCAAATCTCAGCTGTGGCCTTTCTGCGTGGAGTTGCATGTTCTCCCCACACTGTCGGAAATGAAAGGACAAGAACTGTACCTTTTTTGTCACTGGGGTGGTACCCTCAAAAGTACAGTTTTGTACCTTTAACTGCAGGGTTGTATCCTAAGGGGTACATATTTGTACCCTTTAGGGGAACAAAATGGTTCCCTCAAAAGGTACAATTTTGTACCTTAACTGGGGGTACAAATTTTTACCCTTGTAGTTTGTACCTTTTACTAGTCAAACTTGTACCTTAGGGTACAAATTTGTACCCCTTAGGGGACACATATCCTAAGGAGTATAAATATGTACCCTAAGTGGTACATATTTGTTCCCCTTAGGATATAACCCCCAGTTAAAGGTACAAAACTGTACTTTTGAGGGTACCACCCCAGTGACAAAAAAAGGTACAATTCTTGTCCGTTATTTCTGACAGTGCATGCATGCGTGGGTTTTCTCCGGGCGCTCCGGTTTCCCGCACAGATCACAACATGCCCTATAGCAGTCATTCTCAAACTGTAGTGGTACGCGAGCGCCCCCTGGTGGTACGCGGAGGACCCAACCCTTTTGTTTTTAATGAAATATTGGTGACTAAAATAGTGAACTTTTTTTAAAATTAAGCGTTTGTAACGGGAGGTGGCCTAATGTGGGTAAATTTTCACCACTATTAAAGTATTTTTAGGCCTTCTGACCGCGCAGAGCGGATTAAAATCCCAGCGAGCAGCAGCTGTGTGTAATGACGGGATCTCGCCTCGCCTTTTTCCGCTTATCTAGGTCCGGGTAGCGGGCCGGGAGCCCAGACCCGACTCCCCAGCCTCCTCCTCCACCACCCAACTTGTCCAAACCGCCTCAACTGGTTCTAGATCAGCGGTTCTACTCCGAGTCTCCAAACTCCAAATGTCCGAACTCATCCTATCTCTAATAATCCCGGCCGCCCTGCGGAGGAAACTCATTTCAGCCGCTCTTTCAGTCATTACGCAGCCGGTCGGTGTTTGAGCGGGGGGTGGGGGGATTGTCACCGAGGTGGCGCGCTTCCATCGGTCCGCGGCGCGCGCCCGGTCCAACTAATGAGCGCTCCTCTACCGGGGAGCGCAGCGGGACTAGAGCTGCGCACATAACGCACTTGGGTTCGGACCTGATCCATCAAGCTGATCAATACATCCATTACATTTATTTTATTCCGCCTTTCTTACCAAAATGAACCACACTGAGTTTCCTGATTTGTTTGAAAACAGCTGATCTACGGGTTGCTGTGGTAACGAGGCGGCGTGGGGTGCGTGACAGCTGGAGGAGAGAGCGTGCAGACCCAGAAAACTACTTGATGTTTGTTTTTTTGTAACGCGTGACAGCTGACAGTCTTCCTGTTAGTAAATAAAACTCAGAGATTTGGAAAAACTGACTTTTTGTGTGAGACCATTACAATATTGTTAAAATGAATGGAAAGTAAATAATGTTGACAATGTCATTATCATATTTTTTTATTAATAAGTGACAGATAAAAATGGATTATGACTGGATTTTTTTGTACCCTGTCGGTCAAATTATGAAAATGTCTAGCGAGACCTCTGATTCCAGTTAGAAACAGTCAAATTGTGCATTATTTAAAGGTCCAACATCATGGTGGGACTTGAAGATCCTACATAGGTTTTAGGTGGTACTCGGGTAAAAGAGTTTGAGAACCACTGCCCTATAGGGTTCAGGACTCCCTTGTAAAAGAGAATCTGAATCTCAATGGGACCTTCCTGGTTAATAAATAAATAAATTTGACTAATTTCAGTCAAATCTTGAGTTTCGTATCTCAGCCACATTTCCTCTGTGTGCAGAACAAAGAGGGTTCACCGGGGTCGCGGCTCCACTGTCCTCCAGCAGCTGGATGCAACACAGCAGAGCTTGTTTGTTGGAGCGGCGGCTCTGGGGAGCTCCCTCCTGACACGCCGGTTGCCACAGCGCACACACGGGCCACACACACAATCGCACACACTCGCACACAGCGGCCTACACATGAGCCTCTGATCAGTGTTCATTGTGAATGCGAGACAGGGTGGCACAAACAAACAAACGGTTACTATTCTTCCAAGACGTCAAACATGCACACACGGACGAACACACAAAACGCTCCCACATGTAACTGCACCGACACAGCCGCCCACACACACACACACACACACATGATCCCCTGAGCCCAATATAGAGTCCATTACTTTGGAATGCCACTCTGTTTTCCTGTACTGTATTTAGACCTTGTTGGTTCTGATTGGCGTGACTCACACACAGAACAAGCTGACTTTATAGCTACCCAAGCGGTTGCGGTAGCTACATGTTTAAGGACAGAGTGACTCATAAATGCCCAAGATTACCCTGACATTATAACCCACAGCTTGTATAAATTCAGTTCCTGCTGAGCTGTCTCATTCACTGTTTGGAGTAGAGTGATTCATTCAGTCACATGACCTGACGGTTAGATGGAAAGCATTTCTACTGATGGGGATTTCCCCAAGAAACGGACGAGCAGATTGTTGAGCAGAGACCATCTCTCAGATCGTCAGGGAGCTGGATTTAGGAGAAAAAGAAACATCTAATTCTGCAGATTACTTCATTAATTAGGATGCAAGTTCATCGTAATGCAACAAAAAGACTAAAAACATTATATTTCAGGCATCTTGGAGCCAATGATTCTTTATCATGTTTGTAACTTTCCCACTGCTGCTCATTTCTGGTTCCCCTGAAAAGTTTCCGGTGCTTCAGAACCTGCCTGGAAAGAAAGGGTTTGAATTCTTTGACCTCAAAGTTTAAACTGGAAAAAAATCCTTGTTCAACAGAAGAAAGCAGCTGATCCAGACCAGAGCAGTAATAATGCTCATACATCAATGTTGGTGTGGCCTCTCCATGGGCTTTTCAAAAGCAGATAGAAAAATCTAAGTTTGTTAAATCAACAGAATATTTGATGATTTGCCATTTTATTAGTTCTCTCACTTCATTGTGAATTAATGACCTGTGGTTTCAGAGGGTGTCTGAGGTGTTGACCTGACAGGTGACGTCTGCAGTACAAACTAACGATAATCAGACGTCAGCGTGAAGACTCATCTCTCCAGTCAGTCAGTTTCTGAAAACTAAGCATCTTAATTTTCACACTTTTCCAGTTAATTCATTCTTCTTAGCATTTGTTGCAAAAAAAATGTAAGGTTCCGTTTCACATTCAGACTTTCACCACTCCAAACACCTCGTGTGTGTGTTCTTTAAATGTTTACTGAAGTCATTGTGCCAGCTATGAATTCTATGACGTAAAAGGCAGAGGTGGGTAGAGTACCCAGAAAATGTACTTAAGTAAGAGTAGCACTATTTCATCATATTTTTACTCAAGTAAAAGTAAAAAGTTGCTGTCCAAAAACATACTTGAGTAGGAGTAAAAAAGTAATTGGTAAACGGCTACTTGAGTAACATACATCAGATTTGTTTTTAATTACATCATCAGACAGACAAAAATATAAAGTTTTGGGGAAATTCTAGTATCTTAAAGGTTAAAATGAAAAACACTAATACACATACATAATGAAATTACAAAATTGCTCATTTTAAGCAGAAGAAGTACTTTTTAAAGTCATTTTTATTTTCAATATAATGCTAATACAGTAGATCTAGCTAGCAGGCTATGTAGCTATCTATATATAGCTTTCTTGCAAGTTAGATAGCTATGTATCTATGCAGCTAGCTAGCCTAAAGATAGCTAGCTAGCTATCTTTATCTAGCTAGCAGGCTATGTAGCTATCTATTTAGCTATCTATATATAGCTTTCTTGCAAGTTAGATAGCTATGTATCTATGCAGCTAGCTAGCCTAAAGATAGCTAGCTAGCTATCTTTATCTAGCTAGCAGGCTATGTAGCTATCTATTTAGCTATCTATATATAGCTTTCTTGCAAGTTAGATAGCTATGTATCTATGCAGCTAGCTAGCCTAAAGATAGCTAGCTAGCTATCTTTATCTAGCTAGCAGGCTATGTAGCTATCTATTTAGCTATCTATATATAGCTTTCTTGCAAGTTAGATAGCTATGTATCTATGCAGCTAGCTAGCCTAAAGATAGCTAGCTAGCTATCTTTATCTAGCTAGCAGGCTATGTAGCTATCTATTTAGCTATCTATATATAGCTTTCTTGCAAGTTAGATAGCTATGTATCTATGCAGCTAGCTAGCCTAAAGATAGCTAGCTAGCTATCTTTATCTAGCTAGCAGGCTATGTAGCTATCTATTTAGCTATCTATATATAGCTTTCTTGCAAGTTAGATAGCTATGTATCTATGCAGCTAGCTAGCCTAAAGATAGCTAGCTAGCTATCTTTATCTAGCTAGCAGGCTATGTAGCTATCTATTTAGCTATCTATATATAGCTTTCTTGCAAGTTAGATAGCTATGTATCTATGCAGCTAGCTAGCTAGATAAAGATAGCTAGATAAAGATAGCTAGCCAGCTCAACAGATAGAAAATGATAGTAGGAAAACAAAGCTGGTGCAGAAACATGTGGTCTCCTTTAATAAATTAGGTGTGTTTGTGTCTGGTGTATTTTTATTGAAAGGTGTTTGTTCTTCTGTAAAGTTCCTCACAGTAAATAAGAGGATTCAGAGATTTTACTCAAGTAAGAGTAGCGATACTTAACAAATATATTACTCAAGTAAAAGTAAAAAGTACAGTGAATTAAAATTACACATAAAGTACTTTTTTTTTTTCAAAAAGTTACCCAAGTAAATGTAACTGAGTAAATGTAAGTAGTTACTACCCACCTCTGAAAGGACAATCTTCTGATTAAAACACTGACTTTATATGAGGTCTGCTGCCAGGCTAAAGCATAAAAAACCTCCAGATTGTCAAATTAAAAGGTTTATCATGCTGAACTGGGACTTCGGGGGAAATCACAGATTTCCAAACCCAAATGAGAATCCATGAGTGTTTTTTTTTTTGTGTGTGTGTGTGATTCAGTAAAAGAACTGAAGTGAATCAATGTGGTGCCAACAAGCTCTCAGAGGGAGCAGTCTATTAGTCTTCTTCCTCTCCAAACGTGAGCGCAAATTGCTTTAAAAACTAGCGTCATCCTGCCCTATACTCTCCCTGCATCTTTCTACCATTATTACAGACAGAAATACAACACAGACATCCTCCCCAAGTGGACTGGAAAGTGGAAATAAATTGGGCTTCCTCTTTAATCGGCCATTATGAGATTAGGATGTTATTTACATATAATTTGTATATTCAGGACCACAATAGATGCAAAGAGGATTTATTTTTCGCCAGTGCTATTAGGCAGCTTTCCAGTCTTTGCACACTGTTGGGGAATTACACGGCTATCTGGTTTGGCCACATTGCTGACCAAATCTGGGCCTGATTCCCCAGCGGAGGCAACTCCAATGAAGGTGAATTATTGGATTTTTATTATAATCATATTCCAACTAGCTAATAAAGATTTATACTGAAATATGATGCTGGGAAAATACCCACTTTTCCCCCTCCTGTGTTGTATTTACTGTGGTTCTTTAACAACCCGTTTTCTCTTCACATAACTCGGACAGGATGTGGAATGTTGCTGAATGGGCGGAGGAATCCCCTTGGAGTGGGGAGGAAGAGGACGGGGGGGGGGCTGGATTCCAAGCGTGGGTTACAGTGGGAAGGAAAGGGTCACGTTCCTGTTTGTTTGCGTTATGGGACGGCAGCCGCAGAGGAGATCTAGATTGTGTAGGGTCCTCTGGGGTCATTCACTCCCACAACACATTCGCAGCTGTTGGGGCTGGGCTGAGGGGGAGGGGGAGGGAGGGCGATGTGCTGTACTTGGAGTTGAATGTGGACGGTGAGGTGGAGCGCTGTGGAGTGTCTGATTGAATCCGTTTTTTAAAGGAACGTTGATGTTCAGCCAAACCTCTCTGGCTAGACAAAGATTTAAATAAAGCTGAACAGCTTGAATGCTCTGTTACCATATGAACTGTTACTACAATCACCAGTGGGGATGCAACAGAGAAGAGGCTCTTCGCCTTAATCATGTGACCTTAAAACAGCAAAATGCATCTGAGAGGTGGGAAGAGGTATTGTGTTTAAACCTGAAGAATGTTTATTCACTCAGACTGTGACTGAATTAAATGCTAGGGTTTGATTCATAAAACAGTTGTAGAACTGATTAATCTGATCAATTTTCAATTTAACCTCCGTCTTTTGGTTTGTGCGTTTCGATTAGCTGCAGCAGACATCTTGAACTAGATTCATGGGTGTCGTTTTTCCATGGATGGAGGTGACGAGTCCCCACCAAAACCCAGCAATCATTGAATTGTCTCCACCAATAATTCAATCCAAGGGTGCAGAATTATTGGTAGATTATCGCAGAATCACGGCCGATGGCACCTGCCCTGGGTCTGGATGAGGACTGGCTATTGGGCGTTTTCCCGGTGATGCATTGGGCCGGTCCCCGGACCGGTACCAGGACGGATCGCTTAGATCTGAACTTCCTGTTTCAGCAAACGCTCGACCAAGCCCCGCACCCCCACCCGCTAGCATCCTGTCCTGGTGCACACCAATGTCAAGAGCAAATCTATGCTAGGGGTTGCACGAACTAGTCGACTAGTCGACTTTTATGGGCTGTAGTGACCTTTTAAACCGAAGGTCGACTAGTCGCTGATCACGTGAACTTTTATTTTGAAGGGGTTTCCTTTGATTAGTTCCATTTCCTTTGATGTGTTCTGGATTAAAATGGATATTTACTCAAAGAATACTTCTTGGCAGCTTTTGATGCCCTTGCCAATCAATTGTCCTTATTTAATCAACTTAATGGTGAGTCTTTGCTTTCTTTATCTCTTGTTTTACTAAAAATGTGGCGCTATTCAAACCTCCAATGTGCTAACAGCTAAGCTAACGAGCTAATGGCTTGGCTATCGAGCTTTGAGTGATTTTATCCATTAAATAGCGAATGTCTTTGTTATGATTATGGCCGAAACCTGACTAAAATGTGACTCAAACTAATCAGCATTTTAGTCTAAAGACTTGATATTAAAACCAAAGTGCTCCTAAAACAACTGCTCTCTCTCAGCTGGTTGTTGTCGGCATTAAAATACGTTTTTGCAACAAAGCCTGTCGAGTTTTATAAAGCCGTCCTGTATACGCCGCGTGTATGACGTCATCAGCGATTAGTCGAAGTCGACGCGACTTTTATTACTTGGTGGTCGACTTGTAAAAAGAGCAAGTCGTTCAACCCCTAACTCTAAAAGTTGATCAGAAGAAATTCAGAAATTGAAGTTTTCATTAAACCAATCTAATGGTTGATGAGATATTTGGCTAGCAGGCACGTCCAGTAAGGCTGACTCTAAGAGATGATGGTAAGTTTAATTGAAGAAAGTCAGAGGATCATTGGTGGGTCAGCTCGAATAATAGTTCGTATCTGTAAAACCGAGTGCGTTGAGTCATTTTTGTGATGCTACTGTATCTTTGGGGCCACCTTGAGGTAGGTTACCTCTAAAAGTTAGTAGTTTTATGTCCGATGATTACCACCTGAAGTTAAAGTTTGTCCACTGGTTCTGACAGATAGACAAAAACAATATTCCTCCCCTGTCAGCAGCAAATAAACCCCATCCTGAGTGAGCTGTTGTCAGTCTAGTTATTGACTCAAAACAAAATATTTGCACCAATAATATGAATAAAAGCAGTAAAAGGAAACATGGATTAAAACCAGTCATAAACTAAATGAAGCTGCAACCACTGACATGTTTTCCTGTCTGGGCTGCAGATTCCTTTAAGTATCTTTCCACCCTCTGCAGCGTCTCCACTCCGGTGCCGTATCCTCAGCTGCACTATTAAATGTTTGTTTCCACTACCTGTTTTTCCTATCTTTTCATCTGTGTCCTCTGAGTTTCCCATTTGTGAGGATGCGGCGGCTTCCTTCCTCTAATGAGCAACAGGATGTGTGCTACTTGGACCGTACGTGCAGGTTTTTGTAACCTACAAATCATTTTTAGCTCTGCGTACGGTCCTGCTGACTTCATTTCCATTGTGCATTGCACAGCTGCTGTCACTCTCACATTATGTTTTAATGTTGTGTCTGTGTGGTTTTTGAATAAAAAAACTCAATGTATTCTAAATTAGGTCTAAAAACTAAAGTATTCCCAAGCTTTTGCTCCATTAATTTCTTTAGAAAGGTGTAATGGTGCACTCCAAGCTATTATATGTATTACAGAGATTAACAGACCCTCATCAAATCTCATTCACATGATCCAGTCATAAACTCCCAAGGTGCAGTTTGGTCATTTTCAAGCCCGTTCTCGTCTTTTTTCTGCTTTGTCAGGTTGAGATTCTGATGATTCGACTCATTAACTCAAACTGCGCTGAGCTGATGAGGAGGAGGAGGAACAAAACTGAACCCATCTAAACACTTAAAAAATTATTGTTGTGTTGTCTTTATTTTTGCACCTAAATATTCCTTTATCTCACATCTGATCCATTTAGGAGCAACGCTGCTTTCTTCTTCCACCAACCTTCAATTTATAGTTTTTCTTGCTTCAGTTCAGCAGAGGTGATACATCTCAGAGCTGCAGCAACGCAAAAACAACTGACCTGACTTCTCACTGCTGATAACAGCTGTGCTCCCCTAAACTGAAATCAATACTTTATCTTTTATATTTTTTTCTACCACCTTAAGCTGATTGTGTCGAGTGAAAGGCTCATTTTGTTCAGAGATGTTGGATTGTTCAATTTTTCTCCTTTTTTCCAGCAGGAATATTCCCTGAATCTCAGGATACGCTTTAGAAATGCACAGAATCAATAAAAGGAGTCACGATTTGCAGACATAATGTTTGTGAATTTCCAGCTCTTTAATTGCCTCTGTACCGAGGCCGGATGTAGGCATGGGCAAGGGGGGGGCAGTGCCCCCCAAATTCCATGACTGCCCCCCCCCAAACACGATTGCACGCAGAAATAACACATTTCTAAAATATTTCAGTGAAAAAGGGTCAGAGTGAGCGCTCTCTTCCATTTGTCCTCAATCAAAGTAGCTACTGATGAATGACACAGAAAGAAAGAAAAACAAAAAATGCAAAAAAGAACAAAAAACAAACAAAAAACCAAAAAAGAAAAACAAACACACAAGAAAGAACAAAAAACACAAAAAGAACAAAAAACACAAAAAGAACAAAAAAACAAAAAAGAACAAAAAACACAAAAAGAACAAAAAACAAACAAAAAAACAAAAAAGAAAAACAAACACACAAGAAAGAACAAAAAGAACAAAAAACACAAAAAGAACAAAAAACAAAAAAGAACAAAAAACACAAAAAACCAAAAAGCAAACAAAAAACACAAAAAGAACAACAAAACAAAAAAGAACAAAAACACAAAAAGAACAAAAAACACAAAAAAGAACAAAAAACACAAAAAGAACAAAAAACACAAAAAGAACAAAAAACAAAAAAAGAACAAAAAACACAAAGAACAAAAAACACAAACAAAACAAACAAAAAACACAAAAAGAACAAAAAAACACAAAAAAAGAACAAAAAAAGAACAAAAAACATAAAAAGAACAAAAAAATCACAAAAAAACAAAAAAGAACAAAAAATCAAAAAAGAACAAAAAACCACAAAAAAGAACAACAAAAAAAAACAAAAAAACAAAAAGCACAAAAACCAAACCAAACCTAACCAGATGAGGTCAGCCTCAACAGGGCATCACCAGTGTCCTACTTGTTCCGTCCCAAGCCCGGGTAAATGCAGAGGGTAGGGATCAGATATGAACATGAATCTATGGATAGAGGAACTGATATGATGATGTCATAGTTTTTGATGCATTAAAGGGATTGGGGGGTGTGATGACCAAAACATTCTCGGCATGTCCAGACTGGCCCCCCTGATATTCTACCTGCCCCCCTTAGTGGGGCTGGCTAGATCCGGCCCTGCTCTGTACAGTTTTTTTTTTTGTTTGGTTTTTAGAGGAGACTTTTATTTCCCACCAATCAAACCGGAGACATTCAACAGATTGAAACACTTCATGGTGTATTGTCAAGGTAAAATGGAAGCTTCTGTTTCCATGGAGAACCTGGTCATGACTCACTGTCAGCTGTTACTAAACCTTCATGAGCGTGATTCACTCTGGCTCCTCATTGGTGCACAGGTCAACGCATCCTTATTTTAAGTTACAGCGTGCATGATTTCCTGTTCTAGATCACCAATTAGCAGCTACATCATTTTCTCAAAAGAAAAAAAGCGTTGGTAAAATAATGAAACACTAGAGATCAGTTTTAGTTCTGACTGAAATGAAGCAAACCATCTTGATGTGCAGCTTTGTCTGTTTCTGTTAGACTTCCTTATTTTATCGACATGATTTGTGTTATTTTGCAGGGTCAATCTGGAACAGAAGGTTTATTGTTTGTAGCTAAATGTTCAGTTCCTCATGCTGACTAGTGCACATAAAGTCATGACACTTGTGTTTGAAAGGTTTGAACAAAACTAAAACCTGACATGTCTCAGGGTTAAATAGATCAATCAAATCAGAAGATTCACATTTTGAAAGTGAAAAATGTAAAACAATAAATAAAACTAAAACGTAAATGATTTATAACCAGTTAAGTTGCATATTAACCTTTTAGTCATTGGTTCAAAAGCTTTTCTCTTGTATTTGCGTTGATCATAGTTTTGCACATAAGCCTCCATATTTGACTCCAGTTATCCAGAATGTGAACTGAGTGACAAAAACATAAAGTTTTTAAGTATTTGTTAGTAAATCCTTATTTCAGAGTGAAAACACAGCTCATCCAGACATTATATTTCCTGCCTAAAGATGACAAATATTCCAGATGGGCTTTTTGTTTTGTTTTAATCCATGCATTAAAGGGTTAAAACTGCTGTATGGAAGTGATTTTGAAAGTGTATGAAATTCATGTGTATGAAGGAAATCTGCCTCCTTTTGCCTTAAAGTTTTAAAATCCAGACTCTGGACTGAATTCAGACCAGGCAGCAAGAAAACCAAACCCATAGAAACACTTCATGTATTCAATAAGGCTTTTATTCTTATTAACTGTTCATTTTATAAAAATACAACCTTTTTTGTAACAATCTCAGTCCAAGATTAAAATGTAACCATGGCAACCTTGACATACAGTGTGATAACATAGATGTGCTTCAGTTTTCAGCGTTATCAAGTCAGCTAAAAGTTAGGAGAGTGACTTCTGTTAGCGTCATTATCAGAGGTAAGCTCAAAATATTGGAAATTAAAAGATAGGTAGAAATAAGTTGCTTTTGCCCTGCTGGTCCAACATGGGAAATAACAGGGATGCACCGATACAGATTATCTTCATCAGGATTTTGCTCTTTCTTTTTTCTAAGACTTGCAGTCTGATCAGCTGGTGTCAAATCAACAGAGTCAAGCTGCGTTTTCTTCTTTTTCTTCCTGATATTGTAGCATTATCAAATATGCTATAACCTCCGACCCCCGTTGACCATCACAAACAATAATCCATCTTTTTCCCAATAACTTGGATAATAATGACTTTTATTATGTTTTAGCCTGAATCAACATTCCTCCAAGGGTTCGGTCGTGACTCCACAGGACTCTCTTCAGTTATAATAATAAACTTAAAGACTCTTCAGTGTCTCCTTCTAAAGGACACTACTTTAATTAAACTGTCCAGAAATGTCTTTGATATGATTAATGCGTTTCCTTCCACAGTATGTTTGATCCAGCTTCAGTATTATTTCATATTACTTTGGTAAAAGGTTCATTCAACTTTATTACTCATATTTACTTATTCAATAAGATCAATTACAGGTTTAAAGGTCTGAGCCACGTGACTTGTTAAACTCCCCTGATTCGTCCACGTTGCTCTCAGACTTCCTCTTAGCTGTCAGATCCCGGAAGTTCCGGCGGTTCTGGTCTCGACACTAACCAGACGACACCTCAGCTGTCAAACCTCTACACAGCTGACCTCCTCCTGGAGACGGCCTCTCAACCCTCACAGCCGACCTCACTTCTGGCTCCTGAAGAGAAAACACGCCGTTTTCCCTTCAACTCATCATGAGCCTCACATTCCTGCCATCATGGATCATGGACTGAATCCTCTTGCTACCCCCGGATCCAAGGACCATTCCAGTCTGCCCGTTCGGCGAACTACCTCCCCGTGCGGACGTCTCTCCTCGGCTGGATCGGCTTCCACCTCGACGAGGCGAGTCAGCACCGGCTGGATCCCCTGGACCGCTCTGGTACAAGTAAAACCCATGATCTGATATGAGGCCTCTTTGATAAAAGCTAACACTCCACTTAGCTCGCATCAACTAACTCTCCTCCACTTAACCAAACTTAATCTAAATTAAATCCCCTAGTCTCATAACCATCATGAGGCTCAGATCATTAAAACTTTATTTTAAAGAATCAATTTAGAACACAATAACACCGTGTTGACCCAAAAGCTTCAACCTTACCTCATGCTATCTGCTTATCTGTTGTACTGTTTGTCCGTGTCTTTTAAAATAAAACCCGTAAAGTTTATTCCGACTCAGTCTTCTATTCGTCAGTATTAAATGCATGATCTACTCCCTGTGACATCAGAATGAACCTATATTCCTGTAAGATACTAGTGAGCGAACGCTTCAGAGAAATCCTCTGTTTGACTGACAAAACTTGCTAGATGTCTACAGAAGTAAATGTTAATATAAACCATAAAAATAGAGTTTATAACGCTACACTGATACTCTGCTGTTCTTGTTTAATATCATCTAAAGTCTCCGTCGTAGGTTTTGGGTCATCGCCCTAATACCCATCACATGAGCTCTAAACTTCTGCCTTTAGGCTTCGGGTACGACTTCATAATCTAGACTTTTTGACATTTTAGTGAACAATCAGCTTTTACTCAAACTCTACGGTAAACCTGTAATAATAGTTCATTTATTTAGATCAGAAACAAATGATGTAAAATACACATTTAGACCACATAAATAAAGTGTGACAATCTGTAGGTGTTCACTTTGAGTGTTAATCTGCTGAATTCATGTTTTCATGGTGAGACAGTGAACTGATTAGACAGAAAACTGTTTTATATCTGGATGAGTTGAAACACACAGAAGCATCAAAAGGAAACCTGACACAACCTGTTTCTTTTTCATGTGAACTCACTGACCAGAACAAACTATTGAGACTCCATCAATACATCATAGCTGCCAGTGGTCACATGTGGCTCATTCTTTAGTCAAAAGTAGCTTTTGGCTGCTCCGAGTTATACAAGGCTGCCAAGCGACATCACAGCTGAATTAGCACATCAATGCATTTGCTACAGCACTTCTGTTTTTCCCAGGCTTGTAGCAGGAAGACCTTAAAGGAATGTGATGGACAAAAACAGTCTTTCAGATCAGCATCGACTCCACTCGCTTGGTTTT
The DNA here is from genome assembly GCA_006937965.1 of Callopanchax toddi. Lineage (NCBI taxonomy): Eukaryota > Metazoa > Chordata > Actinopteri > Cyprinodontiformes > Nothobranchiidae > Callopanchax > Callopanchax toddi. The sequence continues at coordinate 1,595,108 of SSNR01000010.1, read as the reverse complement.
AGACGCACCGAGACAGTATTTTCCTGATGGTTGGGAACGTGTTTAAAGCTCCTGCTTCCAGAGATGATGTCACCACTAACAAATCCACCAACGCTGCACTTTACGTCGCTTTAAAAGCTTTCTGTGGACGCTGCGCCATACGACGGCAGCCATCTTCCCTCCATATTTATCTGTCACGTCGTGGCCCTGGTTTGCCTACTTGGATCTCTGTTTTATCACCCCCCCCCCTCTGGGATATACAAACCCAGAATGCAACACTCTGGGAAATGACCAACATACAGTAGTCAGTGTATCTGATGCTGAGAAGAAGGATGATCTGTTCCTCAGACGGGATGGAGTCCTGACTCATCTGATGTGCAGCTGATAGATGAGTCAAAGTTGAAATCAGAGTCTAGTCCAGTTCCTTATGGATCTTAAAGTCTATTTGCTGATTTGCTAAATGCTAATAAGTGTGTTTTTCCTTCCAGTTTCATAAATGACTCCATTATAAAGCTAATAAAATAGCAAATGACCAAAAGCTATTTCCATATTTTGCATTGAGCGGTGGTTACAGAGCAAAGTCATTTTTTAGAAACCGATCAGGTGTCGATCCCAGAGGTCAATAAGTAAACCACAAGAATTCAGCCATTCATCAGGGCTTACATCACACCTAAAGCTTCTCAGGTCATCAGTTCTTCAAACAGGTACACTGAAAAAAGAGAATAGTTGAACCAACTTAATTGAATTTCTTCAATTGGTAACAAGGAATTCGATTATGTTTATCCAACTTATTAAGTTTGTTTAACTTGACGAATTTAAGTCAAACTCACTCAAATCATTTAGTTTCTTACAAATTCAGATCCTTCTGACCTAAATTTATATAAATTCAACTCAAATCTTTCGGTTTTTCCAAATGAAAAACTGAATGATCAAAAAGCACATTATCAATGACTTTGACCTTAAAGAGACTGGGGCGCCAGAGAAAACTCACACAGCATGAAGAACATGCAAGCTGGCCACAGAGCTGGGAAGTGAACCCACAACCTCCTGACTGTAACAGTGCTAACAACATGCACCACCAAGCAGCTCACTGTTTCACATGATTTTAAAAATATTATGCAATGAACACTTTTTATACTTCAAAATGTTTTCCTCCTCCTTGAATGGAGTTGAGTATTTATGAACACTTAGTTTTTGTCGCTAACCTGCTAGCAGGGCTTAGCTAGTCATAAACATTCAACTCCATTCAGAAAGTAGGAAAATGTTTTAAAGTGTAAAAAAGTCTTTATTGCATTATTACTGCATCTGTGCAAAATTGTTAAATTTGTGATGTTCTCCAATAAATGTTAAAATGTTCCATCTCTGCAATGGATTTTTTTTCTTTTTAGCCAACTTGAAATTCTAATTACAATGAAAGTAAAAACTAAAATAACACGCTAAAACACACATTTAAGATGATTTACATTTAAATAGTTTTTAAGTTCAAAGTCACTGATAATGTGCTTTTTGATCATTCAGTTTTTTCATTTGGAAAAACTTAAAAATTTGAGTTGAATTTACATAAATTTCAGTCAGAAGGATTTGAATTTTTGATTTGTAAGGAACTAAATGATTTGAGTGAGTTTTGACTTAAATTTGTCAGGTTGAACCAACTTAATAATTTAAGTTGGATAAACTTAATTGAATTACTTGTTACCAACTGAAGCAATTCAATTAAGTTGGTTCAACTTATCTTTTCTTTAGTGTAAACATCACTGGTTTTACGTTGATTGAACCCAAACATTTAAGTTGTCCTGACTAAACCAAAATAAAAGGTCAGATTTAGGTCAATAAGTCCATCACCTCGACTACAGCTCTGATATTCTTTTTAGAGTGTAAAAGTTCAGATCTGATTCTGCGTACACTGAAAAAAGAGAATAGTTGAACCAACTTAACTGAATTGCTCCAATTGGTAACAAGCAATTGAATTAAGGTTATCCAACTTAAATTAATAAATTTGCATTTAGTAATTTAAGTTGGATAAACTTAATTCAATTGCTTGTTGCCAACTGAAGCGATTTAATTAAGCTGATTCAACATTTTCTTTTTAGAGTGTAGTCCAGCACACTTTGGGTCCTGAGTTGAGCGGATTCTGATCACACTCTGCTCATGCTGCTCTGCGTATGATGAAAACAGAGATTCCTTTTGTGTGTTTGTGGTGAGAAAAACGAACATTATAAAAAACCTTTTTCAAAGCAGAGATTTTCATTAAACTCTGTTTGCTGCCTCAGTGTGGGGGCCCAGCTTTTCATAAAGCGCTGCGGTGGGGGGTTTTCAGAGTTCCTCTCAGAATAATTTGAATAAAAATATTTTCATAAATACATAAAAAAGTGTTTCTGAGTGGAGACAGGTCCTCTGGTCCGAGGAGGGAAGTTGGAGGAGTTTCAGATGAATAAATTCATTCAAAACAAAAAGAAAGAAGTCGCTCTGCCTTCAAATGATAGCAAACATAAAAACCTTAACTGTGTTTAGTTAGGTAACCATGACAACAAGCTGCTCCCTTTTGTTTCCAGTTTCAGTCTGAAAACTCAAGTTTCTTTTCCCTGTGTTTGTTGTTGTCGCCATGACGAGGGATTTCCCCGGTTTCAGCCCAACTCATCATCACAACAGTTCCCTCTGAGCAAGAGGTGAAAACATCTCAGCTGGTCGTCCACGGGAAAGGAGCCGTCGCCTCGTTTGCTCTAAACGAGTCATCAGGATTAAAGCCTTTCGTTTCAGGCAGCCACATAAACATCACTTAAGATCTTTTTTTCGATGCTCATCCAGCAAAAGTGAACTGCTTACTCATGCTCAGCTCTCATATTCACATTCACTCAGGTCATCCAATACGGTGGGACTGCTGGGAACCGAAAACCTGGTTCAATAGCACTTTGAGGTCGAGTGTGGCATGATGGATGAGTGTGTCTCACTGGGTTTTCTCAGAAATCAAAGCCGCCATCGTTGTCCGTTCTCTTTAACGACTCAGGTCTTGTGATCCAGACCCGTCCTCGGGGTATCAGAACCCAGGATCGGTGGGACATGTGATGCAATGAGCCAATTAAATTAGGTCTGCAGAGTCACTCCACAGAGTCGTGCTCGCTCTGCTCTTTAACATTCTGTTCTCTCCTCCACTCTGAATGTTAGCAACACATTAGATATGTTAGGAGAATTCATTCTCACGTGCTTCTGACTTGTTTTCCAACCAAATCTGCATTCATTTGCAAAATAATCCATCAGTAACAGAGACAAAACAACACTAAATCACTGTCAGATGTTATTATTCTATCTGACTTTTCTGTCCTAATGGCAACAACAGAACTCTTTAGCCTAATTGCAGCTGTGGATTCCTAATCAGGGACCAGATGCAGTTTGCAAATTAAGAAGTGGCCATTATCTGCAGCGCAAAGAATTTCAAGACAGCTAATTAAAAGTGAGTGCCCATTTTTTGGCAGCGTTTCCAAACGGGGGAATTTCAACTGTTTGCAAAACTAACAGCAGGTTAGTTTCTCTGCTTGAGTCCTGTCATTTTCTGTGGCTACACTTTGTATTTGTGCCAGCTTCAGCTGAGGTAAAGATATTAAAGTTGGGATTTTGAGTTTGACACGTAAAAGAAGTGTGCAGCAATAAAAGGCGTGCGGTCCTTGTTAGTGATGCCCATTCTGAAGCCTGTCTGTGGCGCGTTTAAACACACACTGACCCGCGCAGCTTATTCGCAAACTGTTTACGCTCAGTATTTTGTTGCTATGGATTCGTGATGTCACAGCTCCCACGTGCTTCGCCGCTGAAGGGATTCTGAAAAGTTTCGGTGCAGCCGATGACTCACGCTGTCTTCGCATCGGCACACTAAACACACACAACTCAGCCTTTTGTGGGCAGTGATTTTACCGATGACAGAGCTTTAAAAATAAAAGCTGGTGAGTGTGATGGATTGCAGGAGTGCAACAGCACATGTTAAGGTCCTTACAGGCCGAATAGCATGACGCTAAATGAACTCTCTGCACAATAATGAAACCCAGCACGAGCTCGGCTCTATTTTTAAATTAGAAGGACATTTTGTGAATCAGTTTTCTTATTCACAACACAATCACATGACTTCAGACTCTGGAGGTCTGAAGGAATTTTAAGTTGTGCAGCCAGTGAGGCTTAAAATGTGGTTATGGAGCTAAGAAATCATGTCAATGGAAAATCTTCATATGGATAAAGAACCAAACGTGAAGACGAAGTAGAGAAACTACTGACTGTAGTCCACAAAAACACAAAATATGCATCTGATTCTTTGTTCAAGCAAAATTGCAACAAACCCTCATTCCTGACATTCATCTGAAAGTCACTTTGACACAATTCAGCAACCAATCGTTGTTTCCAGCCAAGCACATTCTCTCCACGGCAAAAAGTCGTCCCTGATGACCGAGGCCTTCCAGGTCAGAGCAAAGATCTGAATCTGCACAAACACGGCCTTTAAAGACTGAAACCAAGACAATAAACTTCAGATTCCTGCAACCTGAGTGAAACTAGACGATTCACCGGAACAAAAATGATGCCGTTAAGGTTAAACGGTGTTGATATGTGCAGAGGTGGTAGAGTACCCAAAAAATGTACTTATGTAAGAGTAGCAATACTTCAACATATTTTTACTCAAGTAAAAGTAAAAAGTTGCTGTCCAAAAAAAATACTTGAGTATGAGTAAAAAAGTATTTGGTAAAAAAATCTACTTGAGTACTGAGTAACATCCATCCAGAGGTGGGTAGTAACTAGTTACATACTCTTTACTTGAGTAACTTTTTGAAAAAAATTTACTTTTATGAGTGGTTTTACTTCACTGTAACTTTTACTCTTACTTGAGTATTATTTTTGTTAAGTATTGCTACTCCTACTTGAGTAAAATCTCTGAATCCTCTTCCTACTGCAAGTAAATTTACAGAAAAACAAACATGTTTTAACAAAAATACACCAGACACACCTACACTTTATTAAAGGAGACCACGTTTCTGCACTAGCTTTGTTTTCTAGCTAGCTAGCCATCTTTATCTAGCTAGCTAGCTTGCGCAAAAGCTAGACATAGCTAGTTAGCTACATAGATGCTACATAGCTACATAAATTTTTAGCCACATAGCTAGCTCTACTGAAAATTTTGGTATTATATTTTTAAAAATACTTTGAAAAGTGTTTCTTCTGCTTAAAATTTGATGTTTAGACATCATGTTATGGATGTAGCTATCAGTGTTTTTCATTTTAGCCTTTAAGATACAAGAATTTCCCCAAAACTTTATATTTTTGTCTGTCTGATGACATCATTTTAAAAAAATCAGATGGATGTTACTCAGTACTCAAGTAGATTTTTTTACCAAATACTTTTTTACTCATACTCAAGTATTTTTTTGGACAGCAACTTTTTACTTTTACTTGAGTAAAAATATGTTGAAGTATTGCTACTCTTACTTAAGTACATTTTTTTGGGTACTCTACCCACCTCTGCATCCATCTGATTTTTTAAAAATGATGTCATCAGACAGACAAATATAAAGTTTTGCGGAAATTCTTGTATCTTAAAGGCTTAAAATGAAAAACACTGATAGCTACATCCATAACATGATGTCTAAACAGCAAATTTTAAGCAGAAGAAACACTTTTCAAAGTATTTTTAAAAATATAATAACAACATTTTCAGTAGAGCTAGCTATGTGGCTAAAAATGTATGTAGCTATGTAGTATCTATGTAGCTAAATAGCTATGTCTAGCTTTTGCGCAAGCTAGCTAGCTAGATAAAGATGGCTAGCTAGCTAGAAAACAAAGCTAGTGCAGAAACACGTGGTCTCCTTTAATTAAGTGTAGGTGTGTCTGGTGTATTTTTGTTAAAACATGTTTGTTTTTCTGTAAATTTACTTGCAGTAGGAAGAGGATTCAGAGATTTTACTCAAGTAGGAGTAGTGATACTTAACAAAAATAATACTCAAGTTAGAGTAAAAGTTACCGTGAAGTAAAACTACTCATAAAAGTAATTTTTTTTCAAAAAGTTACTCAAGTAAATGTAACTGAGTAAATGTAACTAGTTACTACCCACCTCATGTGTGTGTGTGTGAATGGTGTCTGTCTCATTCATCTCTGTGGACCTTTACAGGGGGCTTCACGTCTCTCACCCATGAGACTCCTCATAACCCTGAACAGGAACAAATGGGTAAAGAAAATGTAAAAAAATTATCCATAAAAATAAACTCAACCATCCACTGCAAGTCCCCAAGGTCCTGTGGTCAAACGAACCAAACAGGTGAGGAGATGATTGGAGACAAAAGATGCTTCGTGCATTACAGAACATGATCAACAGAAATAAAACTAAAATAAAATGCCCAAAATGCAAAGATCAATATAATGTATTAGACTATAAAGTGTAAACTGCATGAATGAGCAGATGAACTTCTGTTTCTGCTACCAGGCAAAATCATGAGGAAGAATCACATTATTCTCTATAATAAAAAAATGTATATGTTTCTGCCCAAATGTTGGTTTAGGAAGTTTGAAAAAACAAAAATCTATCAGCAACTTCCTCCATTTGTATTCAACACGCTGTAAAACAAAGCATTTATTAGCATGTTTGGACACAATCCAGCTTTAGCATCTCATTCCACTCTGTTAATGAAATGATCCTGGTGCATTTTTTATTAGAATTCACTTTTTTAAAGTTATTTCTTTGGAACTGGTGCAGAAAACAGTGAATAAAGCTTGTTCTGTCTGCAGAACTGACTTTGATATATTTAGGCCCGAGCAGCAAAGCGCTGCGAAGGCCTCTTGTAATTCCTCCGTTTATTTTTCTTTCTCCCGGCAAAAATAAATTGGCTAGTTGGAGGCCTTAACATATTCAAAAACTCACCAAATTTGGGGGATTTGTAGAACCTGGTGAAAATTTACATATTTTAAGGGCGTCGCCAAAAAATTGGCTCAACAGCGCCACCTAGAAAATGAAAAATCACCCTACCCCTTGACCCTATTTCACAGTAGAGTTATGAAATTTAGTAGACTTGTAGAACCTACCAAGATGCACGAAAAAGTCTCTTACCATCATGGTTTATATCAAACAGGAAGTCGGCCACTTTGGGTCAAAAACGCCATTTTTGGGTCATTTTGGCTGTTTGGAGGGTCTGCAGCTGGTCATAGTCCACGTAGAGGTTTTGATTGATCGACTTGATTTGGTGTGATTTTTGCTCATAAGGCATGGGGAAGCTTAAGTTTTTTGAAACGGACGAAATCCGTTAATGTTCAGGGGGCGGGGCCAGGCCTCAAACTTGGGCGACTCGCCAAAAAAATACAAGTAGCTATCTAAATTGGTCATTGAAAATCATGGAGTGATGAAACTTGCTGTGCTGGGTCATCATACAACCCCTAACAACATGCATCCATCAAATTGTGACGTCATCAAAGCCACGCCCCCTCATGGCTGAAAAGGTCATGTTTTATTGTGAACGGCCTCGATTTGAAAGTTTTCACTTAAAATCGAGGCCGGATGTAGGCATGGGGAAGGGGGGGCATTGCCCCCCCCAAACGCGATTGCATGCAGAAATAACAAATTTCAAAAATATTTCAGTGAAAAATGGTCAGAGTGAGCGCTCTCTTCCGTTTGTCCTCATTCAAAGTAGCTACTGATGAATGACAGAAAGAAAGAAAAACAAAAAAAGAACAAACAAAAACAAAAACCAAAACCAAACCTATCCAGATGAGGTCAGCCTCAACAGGGCATCAGCCAGTGTCCTACTTGTTCCGTCCCAAGCCCGGGTAAATGCAGAGGGTAGGGATCAGATATGAACATAAATCTATGGATAGAGGAACTGATATGATGATGACGTAGTTTTCAATGCATTTAAGGGATTGGGGGGATGTGATGACCAAAACATTCTTAGCATGTCCAAACTGGCCCCCCCTGATATTCTACCTGCCCCCCTTAGTGGGGCTGGCTAGATCCGGCCCTGCTTTAAATTGTGTTTGTTTTCCATCAAGTGAACCTTAGTTGATGTCAGTTTTTTTAAGTCGCTCTTATCATTTTACTACTCATGCAACAGGATCTTTACCTCTATGCCAAGAAATTTAAATGCAAAAATTGAAAAATATGCAACAAAAAATAGTTTTATTATTGTTTAAATATTAATCACAGAATGCAGAGACTACCTATAGTTTTTGCTCCATTATTCTGTAAACGTTGTCATTCTGGGCTGCTTATAAGGTCAGTCATGAATCATCGCTGCGATATGGAAGCATCTCACTTCCCTTCAATCATCGGCGACAGGGACCGCGTCCACATGCTCTTTATGTCCATCAAACCCATCCACTCATGACAGAATGTGATGCTGCTGAAAATGTGCTCACTGCTGAGATCTCCCAAAAAAAAAAAGCCTCAGTGTGGAGGTGCTGGACCGAGCCCACGGGTCAAACAAAGGCTCTCTGTTCCAAATATGTTGTTTGTCACATTGCCTTCCTTTAAACTGTCAATGGAGCTGCTGTTAGGCTGGACTGCAGCTTCCTCCCACATCTGATGCTCGATGTCTCAGTTAGACGTGCTGTATGTGTTTGCTGAGCTAATAATACACAGGAATACTTTAGAGTGACTAACAGCTGATAGAGAACTCAAACTGAAACTGACTGTAGAGACAGAAGGAAGGAGGGGAATTCAGCCCGCCAAAATAAAAGCCTGATTCATCTAAACCACTAAAGTCTCAGACTTTGATTCACTAAAATGTAATAAAGCATGAAGCTAGCCTCACAATGACATAAATCTCCCCGTGTATCGAAATGCGGATTTATTGTCTCCGATTAATATTCATGCGTCTTGGTGAGGAAGCGCTGATCATAACTAACCAATGATCGTTTACATTTAAGGGGGGGAGGTGTATATATTTCTGGAAGACAGCCAGTGTATTTATAACATGTCATTCTAGAACCCAGAGAGATATATTACTAATCTTTTATTAGAAACTCTCACCCGCTGTGGGTGGCCAGCTTTTTTTTTTAAACATCTTATTTCTAGCACTTTTAGAGGAAATGAGTAACGTGGTTTCCTGATCAGACGAGATGTAGAGCTCTGATAGGGTTCTTGCAGGTTTCAGTAAGTTAAATTTTAGACCATTTTTGACCAGTTTTAGACCGTTCTGTATGAAAGTGTAGACCAAGTAGACACAAATAGGAAGGCAAATAATCAGAAAATGTCATTCATTCCATTACTAAACATTTCATCTTTATTAATAGAATGAAGAATCCACAGCACCTCTGATTTAGACGTTTCGTTTGACCCAAATGTCGCCGCAGGTCTCTAGCCGAAGTGGTAGAGCGCTGAAGACTGGAGGAGGGACCGGATACTGATGAAGATGGAGACGGGTGGCGAACAGAACTCGGTTAAGGCTTGTGCTGAAGACTTTTCATGGTCAATCGATGTTTCTCCGCCTTGGCGTGGGATTCGACCACTTTTACACCCAAAGTCCCCAACTTGAGGTTTCTCTTGCAGCAAGCTTTGAATTTATCACCAGGGACCGCTTCCAGACGACTGCAAAGCTCGCCATTGACGAGCCACGCCGCTTTGAAAACGCACTTTCCCATCGCTTAACGACAAGCAGTCGACATATCCAACAAGGACCGCGAACAACGCGCTAGCTAACTAAGCATTTCCGGTCTTCTTCTTCGTGTGATTCGCGGTACCGCAACTGGCTTCTGGATATCAGAAAGTTAAAAAAAACTTCAGAATACGGAGTTTTACTTATTTGACCAACAATTGTCAGGAATAAAATTTTAGATTTGACCTAATTAAATTTTAGACATTGGACGATAATCTGGGCGTTTTTTAGTCTTAAAATTTAACGTTTGAAATTTTAGACATTTTTTAGTCTGTTTAGTCCTCCGCGGGAACCCTGGCACAGATTCAAGACATTTAAAGGAAACATTTGTGCTACTGCTGAGCTGAAACACACTAAAATAACATAAAGACGAGCAGGGCCGAATGTAGGCATGGGCAAGGTGGGGCAATGCCCCCCCAAATTCCATGACTGCCCCCCAAACGCGATTGCATGCAGAAATACTAAATTTCAAAAACATTTCAGTGGAAAATGGTCAGAGTGAGCGCTCTCTTTCGATTGTCCTCATTCAAAGTAGCTACTGTGCATAGGGAAGGTGTGGCCAGTCGCTGTTCTTTGTTTGCACTCACTACAGTCAAGAGGGTTATACTGAGACACTGGAAGGGGCGAAACAACCCTAGTTATACTGAATGGTATGATGCTTTAGCGGAGACTGCCTCGTATGAACGGCTAAGATAAACGGACAGCTTGATATGGATGAAAGTGTATGGGAGCCCTTCCTATCTAAAACTGACAGAACTTGATTTTATTTTAGACAGAATATAAAGAGTGCCTTTTATTTTTATTTTGTTTAAATGAAGTATATGTAGGTTTACTTTACTTTGTTTTGGGACTGGCTGGGAGGGTGGATGTTGGTAGAAAGGAGAAAAAATCCTTCACAGATGTGATTTCCTGCCAATTTATATTTCTGCTTCACTTAGCAAACGGAACTATATGTTTGATTCTGTGTTAAACACTGATGTTACACCTGCTGCCTTTGTAACTGTGCACTGTCTTTGTGATTTTAGAAGGGTTCGATAAATATATAATTGAAAAAAAAATAAGACAAACGAAATGAAACAGAAAGAGAGAAAAACAAACAAACTAAACAAAAAACTACACAAAAAACAAAACAAAAAAAACTTAACAAAAACACAAAAAACAAAACAAAAAACACAAAAAACTAAACAAAAAACAAAACAAAAATACACACAAACCCCCCCCCAAAAAGAACAAAAAACAAAACAAAAAAACACAAAAAAGAACACAAAAAGACCAAAAACAAAACAAAAAATAAAAACAAAACAAAAAACACAACAAAACTAATCAAAAATCACAAAAAAAATTACAAAAAACTAAACAAAAATACACACAACCCCCCAAAAAAGAACAAAAAACAAAACAGAAAAACACAAAAAAGACCAAAAAGAAACTAAACAAAAAAACACAAAAAAGACCAAAAACAAAACAAAAATAAATAAAACAAAAAACACAAAAAACAAAACAAAAAACAGAAAAAAAACAAATACACAAAAAAGAACAAAAAACACAAAAAAGAACAAAAACAAAACAAAAAACACAAAAAAGAACAAAAAAACCCAAAACCCAAAAACAAAACCTAACCAGATGAGGTCAGCCTCAACAGGGCATCAGCCAGTGTCCTACTTGTTCCGTCCCAAGCCCGGGTAAATGCAGAGGGTAGGGATCAAATATGAAAATAAATCTATGGATAGAGGAACTGATATGATGATGTCATAGTTTTTAATGCGTTTAAGCGATTGGGGGGGATGTGAGGACCAAAACATTCTTAGCATGTCCAGACTGGCCCCCCCTGATGTTCTACCTTCCCCCCTTAGTGGGGCTGGCTAGATCCGGCCCTGAAGATGAGGATAAAACAGGAACGAGTTCAGCTTGAGGATAAGGAGTGTAGATTTGGATGTGTACACATATATTTGTATGCCACAGGTGAATGAGTGAGATCACACGCAGAAGCAAACCCAGCCTCAAACTGCTGCTACAATAACCCAAACAGCAGTGTGTGTGTGTGTGTGTGTGTGTGTGTGTGTGTGTGTGTGTGTGTGTGTGTGTGTGTGTGTGTGTGAATTATCATCTTTATGGCGGGGTCTATTATAACTTGATAGCTTATTAAATTGTCTGGACTGCCATGAAGAGACTCGTCATAACCCAAATGGCTCTCTGGACAGCCATGAAAGGAAGAAGTCTATCAGAAGTGTTTCATCCTGATCAGACTGTTGATGGTCCCCCTGAGCGTGCGCGCGCCGCGGAATGATTTGACAGAAATGGGACGAATCCGGAGCGTGTCTCTGCAGGTTTCTGTCACTCGGACTCTGTGCTGGAGTTGTCATGAGAACAGCAGAGAGAGGTGCGTGTGCGCTGATGAGATGTTGTGATCTGGACGCTTCTCGTGCGGCAGCAGCAGAAAACTCCGCTTCCTCGTTGCGCCGCTTATATAGAGCCCTATAAATAGGAGCCAATGGGAAACGCACCACATCACAGCGCCTGCGTCAGAGCCGACGCCATTGGCTGGGAGGTGCGAGTAGGCGGGACGTAAAAGCCTGGGAGCCGATTGGCTGACGTCATCTAATCACATGGGGGTGTGTTTGTTCGTAATTTTGAATCGGGAGGGTGAAGTTTACAGTGCGCTGACAGACTTTTAGCGAGTTCACTGTTTGTGAGCTCTCGGTGCGTCACGCGCTCAGAGGCTCCGCTGGACAGTGCGCGCGCGACTCTCCGGACCTTCATACATGCAAGAACGAACGGCAAAGCCTCCAGCTTCCCTCCGACTCCGACTCGAGACCGCCCCGCACCGCGAGACCCGCTAAGACCCGAATCCGAGGAGCGATGGACGTCATTCCGATGTGCAGCATCTTCCAGGAGCTTCAGATCGTGCACGACACGGGATACTTTTCTGCTTTACCGTCTCTGGAAGAGTACTGGCAGCAGGTAAGGACCGGAATCCCCCCCCCCCCCCCCCCCCCCCCCCCCC
>SSNR01000010.1:1563706-1579926 GCA_006937965.1 Callopanchax toddi | reverse complement strand
CCCCCCCCCCCCCCTGTCACCTCTGACCTCTGCCAGGCTGTTTACAGCAGAGGAAGCCACATTCCTCACATCCCTCTCTGACCACGTTAGGCTCACGGCCTTCACAGCCATTAGGAACACTCGGGGCTTTTTTCTTTTTTTCTAGCGGCTCTCCCCCTGTTACATAAGCTCTCCTCTCGAGCAGCTCGGCACAGCTGCATACCACAGATCTCAAGACTCACAAGGTTGTTTTTCTCTCCAGCTTACAGTAGTCCGCCCCGTCCACTCAGGGATTTCTAAGAAGTCTGCATCCTATCAGCCCTCACTGAAAATATTAGCTCATCTTTAGGGGCTGAAAGTATTCAGAGATCCTCAACTTGTAGATGCCATTTGTCAGGATCTGAAGGAACTTTTTGACACCCGCCTTGAGTTTTATTAAACTTGTTCCTCTGGCTTGGTTTTGCAGGTGAGAAGCCTTACAGGTGTTCATGGGAGGGCTGCGATTGGCGCTTTGCACGAAGTGACGAACTCACCCGACACTTCAGGAAGCACACTGGAGCAAAGCCATTCAAATGCAGTCACTGCGACAGGTGAGCGTGCTAAAAGTTGGTGGTTATTTTCAAAAACTTCATTTTTCTTTTAGGGCTAAGATGTGTTTTTGTTGTTCCAGTGGCAAAAAGCAATTTTTAAACAAGAGTGCGCCTAACTTCTGTAAGAATTGAGTGCTCACTTCAAATGATTTGAGGAGAATTAACTTGTAAACACTACAGTGAGGTGTTAATTATCCTCTTTTTACCTGTAATTTTAAGCCTTTCTGCAGATGAATTGGTAAAAGTGTCGTGTGAAGTAGAGAGGTTTGGACGAGGGTTAAGAACTGGGAGCTTGGACTGGGAATTTCCACTGATTTTCTGAAACAATTGAGTCTTTTTCACAAGATTCCACTTTATTGAGAATCCCACTGTTCACCCGTGTTGACGAATATCAATCAAATATTATATATAAAGCAATCAAATACTAAATGTAAGGGTTTAAACTTTGCACATCAACTAGGAAAAATGTTTCCAGAAATTTCATTCGAATTTTTTTTTTTTACATCCAAAACAATCTGTCAAGTTTATTTGACTTCACTGGTTTTACCTTTACAATTAAACAACCGGCTACCGGTGCTATGAATATTTAGCGAGTCATAACACCGGTCCGGTGTTCAACTGTCTTCAGCTAAGTCTGATAAACGACAAAATGAAACTAAAACTAAAATAAAAACCCTTCAGTGAACGTCGCTTCCATAAAATAAATCTCCGCTGCAGTTTGACGTCTTTTTGAGCGATTTTGGTGACGGAGCAGCAGCAGCTAGCTGCTAGCTCTGTGTTAGCTTAGTTAGCACACAGCAGAAGGTAAACACTCCATGTCGGAGCTCTTTGCTGCCACTAGACGTCTGTTTAAAGCCAAAGTAGCCCCAAACAGGAGACGCTGTGTTTTTACAACTATTTCCTCAATTTTCAGACTTCTGAGTTCTAATTTGGCAAATCCATTAGTGTGTGTTTACATTGCTCCGCCCACAAATATGTCAACATGTCACCTGCGCGAATAAATCGCCCATCGTCGATTTTTGGACTGACGATGGACCATTGGAAAAAAGTTAGACATCGCCCAACCCTAGTGTCTAAACCACTAAACTTTAGAAAACCCCAGAAAATTTTCCTCTCTGTCATGACGTATCGTTTCCTGATGACTAAAAACAACAAAGCTCATAGGAATACCGATATACCGGTATACCGATACCGATACCCGGTATCGATTAAAGTTACCCGATACCAGGAACCAATACCAGTGGCTTCACTGTCTGTTAGTGATGGGACCAATTAACACTGATCAGTGGTCTGTTCGCCACTGACAGCCACACCCATTGGCACAGCGGCACCTTTGACAATGAAGGCAGCTTGACTTATTTTGTTATCTTAAGTTTCAACTCATCCTATTGAAAACCAGCCATTCACACCTCCAACCGATTCATCACCCAAGCCCTTTCCCAACAATAACTCCTCTCCACACCCCTCCCTTTCACCCTCAGACCCCCTGCCTGCATTAACAGGCTTTTGTTTGTTTCGCCATGAAATTAAAAAGTGAATACAAAGCAGGCATGCATAGTGCTTACAGTCACCCCCAAAACATGAACGGTTCTCTACAAAGACTCGGTTCTCCTCGTTCACAGTGAAGAGCCGTTCAAAAGATTCAGTTCGTTCATGAACGTCACATCACTACTGTCTGTGACTTGTGATTTCTGTTGTAGTTTCCTATATTGAACACTAGGGGGAGCTATTGAGCTAAAGAGGAACAGTGTGGGTTGAGAGCTGGAGATGGTGCCAAATAGTTCATTTTATTTGTTTAAAATGTGGAAAACTGCAATAATTTCACTGTGAAATCACAGAAAATGGTTATTTTTCACCTTATATTTTAGTTTTGTGATCATTTTTATTAATATATTTTATTTTTTTATCTAACTCAGTTATTTGTTGTAAAAAGCAGAGAAGAAAAAAATAAAACCTGTATTCCAATTTGTTGCATTTTTTTGTGTGGTATCGGTACTCGGTATCGGCGAGTACTCAGTTTTAAGTATCGGATCGGTTTTGAAAAAAGTGGTGTCGGTACATCCCTACTCATGATTAAACTTCCTGTATTTGTCCTCTCCTCCACCAGGTGCTTCTCCCGCTCTGACCACCTGGCGCTGCACATGAAGAGGCACATCTAGGATGGCCTCCGCGCTGAGAGCTCTGAGGGATGAGTCTGGTTGATTGTCCTGACCTGTTGGGGATCAGCGAGGCCGGCGTGTCCTGGGAGCGTTAACAGGAGCACTGCCGTGTTCCAGTCGGCGGGAAAAACACGAAGCAACGCAGGCTATTATTTGCACCATACTCAGTGCCTCCAACACCTCGCTGTGGTGATTGCTCCTGAAAGGCTTTTTACGGAGGAGCGGGGACGGTGAAGAGGGACTCCGGTGAAAAAAGGAAAGATCTTGGCCGGAGTAGACGGGAAGAGACTCTTCTGTATGGTGTCCAATGCTTTTTTTCCTTCTTTTGGTTCCTGGAGGATTTGGGGGACTCTGGGGGTGGGGGTGTCGTTCCTCCATTGACAGTGTGTTTGCCTGTACGCATGGGACTGTGAGTGCCTGTGACTGGATTCCTGAGGCGGAGTGGGCGGAGCTTGCGAGTGAATGACTTGAAGGGAGTGAGATTTTCTTTGTGACGGGTGGGGGGGTGTTATCTGTTGTCTCACTAAGAGTGAATGCAAGCAAAAGGTTCTGTCTGTTCGCTGGGACGGGGACTGTTCGGCGGAGCTAATGAGGTTGCCCCCTGTCTGTCAGGAGGCGGAACAACAGTCCAAAAAAAACGAGAGGTTGTTTTGTTTAGTGCAGCTATTAAATGTGCAATGTATTACGTGGCCTGTCTCGGAACATACACGCTATAAAGCTCATTTTGTCGTTCATTGTGTAAAAGCCTTGTATCTTAAAAGACAAAAAAAGAGAGAAAAAACAGTTCTTTCCATTCTAACAGACGTTGCATGGGATCTGGGGATGTGTTGCTCACTTATTTGCTTACAGGACAACAAAATTCCATTCAAGTGCAGCTACCTTCATGATGACATCATAGCATTGTACAAAACACATAAGGCAGTCTGGTTTATTTGTTTCTTGAGAAGTCGGGGAAACCACTATTGTTGAGTTTTTGGGATTTTTCGTTCCTTTTTTTCTTCGCGTTCTGTTTCGTTCTCTCTGTGAATGCACTGTTGACCTTACTGATGCCTTATGTAAGTGGCCTTGTCCTGTTCAATAGATCACTCTCTCACAAACACCAAACGGCCATTGCTAATGCAGTAGTTCGTTATTGAATAGCTTTATATAGGCTCTGATCCATACAGTCGCACCTTTTTTGCCCATTCTTTTTGAATAGTAAAAAAAAAAAAATCAGCTTCATGATGACTGCCATTTTTACATTTCTGTCCGTTTTTTTTTTTTGAATATATCACAGAATGAATCCTATTCTTTTAAAAGATTGGAGACAGAACTGTTTCTAGTGGTTTACTACTATGTAGTATGAGATGATGTGGATGCACTGCAGACGACCCGCTGTAAAAGGTACAAAGCCGTGGAAACATGTTCTCATGAGGGCGTTGTGGTCGGTCCTGACCGCAGCGACAAAAACTGAATTTACAGCAGAGGAAACTCTGGACCGGTTCTGTGAGACGATGTGTCAAAAACAAACATCCCATCGAGTCATGACCGCGGCCTCAAATCACGAGTCTGCTTTGACACGTGTTCTGTTTCGTCTCCCGATTTCTCCTCAACCTTTTAATCCAACTATAAAGGTGACTAGTTCAGCTGAGCTCTGCGGGTTTCTGAGGTCGGACTGGGACCACACGTCTGTCCTTACCCTCGTCACTATTTGCATGTTTGAGTTACATTCTCAATTGGATCATGACATCATTCTAGATGATGACTTCTGGCTACGTTTTATCAAACTAAGAAAATATCCTGAACCTGGAACTTCTTGTCTTGTGCTAACTCTGTGCAGGTCGACCTGTTGTGCATTGAGAAAATGCTTCTTTTTACACTGAACAATGTCCGAATGCAGAGAAACGTCACATTGTAAACTAGAGGTTTTGTAAGGAAGCATATATTTTGAATGGAAATGGGACCAAAAGCAAGTGCAGCGTGTTTCTAATATAAACGAGAAAAGGCCGAAGGCTTACTGTAAAATAGACGAACTCCATTTCTCCTGCATTTCCTTGATTTTGGAGAGAAGTCAGATCAAACAATGCATCATTTTTTCCAAATGGCATCAACAACATGTGGCCTATCCTTCAAATAAAACAACAAAAACACTTTCTGAATTGTTCTGGACACTTGAATTGTCATCAACTTGCATTCTGGTGCCCGTGTCATTTTTTTTTTTATTATTAATTTTTTCACATAATTTCTTTCTCTTAACTTTTCAAAGACCTGCAAGTATGCCCTGTCTTTAGCTAGAAAAAGATAAATAAAAAAAACTTTATTGGATAAACATGGAAAATATAAGGCTCTATTTTTGTTCGTTTTATGGCATAACAAGATTTTTTTCATTTGAAATTGTTTTGTAAAATAGTTTCTGTATGAATGTATTTTTTATTGAAAAATGGATAAAAAAAAGACTTTATTGGATCAACGTGTGGCTCTGGTTTTCTTTCTCCTGTACTTCTGTCATGTGGGTCAAGTGGGAATTGAGTATTTTTGGGATATTCTTTAGTTTCCCAGAGGATAAATTAATATCTCCTTTCTCTTCTAGAGGTCAAAGTCGAGGTCGGCTTCAGAAACAGGAATTATTTATGGCTCAGTTTCTAGAATTTGTTCACATCGCCTGATCCAAGCCATCGTTTTGTGGAAACGTTTATATTCAAGTTAAAAATAGACTTTATCTGACTTTTGGGTTCAGTTTCATAGCTGATGAAAAACAAATGTGTGTAATTATTGTAACTGGATAAGATGATAGTGGTAATAAAGAAATAACAGGCAGCCTAAACAAACTGCATGGAAGACAAACTGGATTTGGTCAGACTTTAATGAAACTCTGGATGAACATCTACAAGATGTAAACTTTTGGAGTCAATCCAAGATGGCTGCCACAGATGACAGCAAACATAAATGGCTCTGACCCAATCAGTTCTGTAGCTTCAGCAAAAATTCCACATGAGCTGAGATTTGTCTGAATGCTAACAGATTGTGGATGATGTTTAATTCAAATTTTTCCAGAAAATCAACCATTTGCTGTTGGAGGAAACCCGTTAGCCTGTTAGCAAAACATCTCCTGAACAACTGGATGGAGCTGTCACTGCCCGATCCGTAACCGGAAGCACGATCGGTTCTGCGCAAAGACTACGTCACTTCCTCTTTTCGCCAGTTTAGCGACATTCCAGTTATTTGAATGAGACGTTAGCTCCCAGTTAGCCCTTAGCTTTTACCAACAGCTTTGCCTCTTTCTCGACTGCTTGGACCATTTAAACAATGGATACCTACGTGCATAAACATTTTAATACATTATGTATGAATATAGATTTAATATATACTTGTTAACACCTTAAAAGATGCTCTGAACCGTAACTACCGTAAAATACTTCATGCGTTCTGCACATGCGCAGAACCGATCAGGTAGACCTGATCCGTACCGTCCGACTTTGCGCAGTAAGGATCGGGCCGTCCTGATCCATAACTCCCTTTTTATTCTTTATTTTCTTTGACATTGTATGAAACATTGTCATTATTGTAAACTTTTTAATAAATACTTATTACTGTTAACATCTTAACTGATACTCTGACCCGTAATTACCGTAAAAAGCTTCAGCGGATGTAGACTCATTTCGCACATGTGCAGAACCGATCGGGTTTCCGTCACAGATCGGGCAGTGACAGGAGCCTTTGGGGTCAATTCAGTTCAAGATGGCCACCACAGCCAACTGCACCTAAAACACAAGACGTGTCTCTAAATCAATGTTACAGATACTGAGCTCAACTTTGGGGTGTTAGTAGTGAAGAGGTAACAACACACATCCATTGAGTCAGATATTATATCAAGACTGCCATTAAAGCGGTACTCTGCAGCCAGGTAAACAATGTAGCTTTGAACTTTGTTTTAATGCCTCTTAACAACGTTCTAACATAGTATAGCTATAAATATATCGTGGAGATTTTAAAAAACCCTGAAAGAAATCAATAAAAAAGTTGTCCCGCAATTCTTTAAAAACTTTAGCCAATCCTGTTATTCGGACCGAACGATAGGATTGGACAATCCGGCAGTCTGTCTGCCGCACTGCTTGGATCCGCCATTAATACCCCCGGGCACAATTTGCAGCAGAACATCCCGGAAGTGAGAGAAGGACAGAAACAGCTAACGGCTGTTAACGCTTCAAGAGTCCCCCCCAAAAAACACCTTTTCAGCTAGCAGAAAACTAAAAATGTTTGGAGGTGAAAAGAGGAAAAACCTGGGGGAACGTTTCTACAGCTGAAGTTCTGTTTTGAACAGTTACCGTGGCAAAGCATGGTCCCACGTCGAGGAAAGGCTGGACTAAGGAATTTACCTGACGGGAGGGGTGAGTACTCTGAGACGTGTTTCTGTACAATAGCTAGCTTGTTTACGTGGCTGCAGAGTACAGCTTTAATCTTTGGTGTCAACCTTATTTGTCTTTTACCTCATAAAGTTTATGACATAAACCACTCAAACAGATTATAATGAGACTCTCAAAGTTTTTTTTTTTTATACAGATTTACGTTTGGAGTCAGTTTATTATGGCAGCCACCGCTAATCTTAGCCACTCAGCTAACAGAAACATGACAATCAGTTTCACAATTCAACTACTGGGCTACAGTCAAACAAACACTATTCTCCTAATATGACCAAACAGTGGCAAATCCAGGGCCGGATCTAGCCAGCCCCACTAAGGGGGGCAGGTAGAATATCAGGGGGGCAGTCTGGACATGCTAAGAATGTTTTGGTCATCACATCCCCCCAATCCCTTAAATGCATCAAAAACTATGACATCATCATATCAGTTCCTCTATCCATAGATTTATGTTCATATCTGATCCCTACCCTCTGCATTTACCCGGGCTTGGGACGGAACAAGTAGGACACTGGCTGATGCCCTGATGAGGCTGACCTCATCTGGTTAGGTTTGGTTTTTGGGTTTTTTTGTTCTTTTTGTGGTTTTTTGTTGTTCTTTTTTGTTTTGTTTTTTAGTTCTTTTTTGTGTTTTTTGTTTTGTTTTGTTTTTAGTTCTTTTTGTGGTTTTTGTTCTTTTTTGTATTTTGTTTTGTTTTTTGTTCTTTTTTGTTCTGTTTTTTGTTCTTTTTTGTGTTTTTTTGTTTTGTTTTGTGTTCTTTTTGTGGTTTTTTGTTTTGTTTTTTGTTGTTCTTTTTTGTTTTGTTTTTTGTTCTTTTTTGTGTTTTTTTGTTTTGTTTTTTGTTTTGTTTTGTTTTTAGTTCTTTTTGTGTTTTTTGTTCTTTTTGTGTTTTTGTTCTTTTTTGTATTTTGTTTTGTTTTTTGTTCTTTTTGTTTTGTTTTTTGTTCTTTTTTGTGTTTTTTGTTTTGTTTTGTTTTTAGTTCTTTTTGTGTTTTTTGTTCTTTTTTGTGTTTTTGTTCTTTTTTGTATTTTGTTTTGTTTTTTGTTCTTTTTGTGTGTTTTTTTGTGTTTTTTGTTTCTTTCTTTCTGTGTCATTCATCAGTAGCTACTTTGAATGAGGACAAACAGAAGAGAGCGTTCACTCTGACCATTTTTCACTGAAATATTTTTGAAATTTGTTATTTCTGCATGCAATCACGTTTGGGGGGGGCAGTCATGGAATTTGGGGGGGGGCAATGCCCCCCCCTTGCCCATGCCTACATCCGGCCTTGGGCAAATCCACCATTTTTCAACGCAAGATGATCTTGTAAAAGTCATAAAATGCAGCTGGTTCTAACTTTATTTCTTTATTTTGTTTTGTTCTATTCTAACTGCCCTTTTCCTGTCAGGAAATTCATAACAGCAACCTGCTGTTTTATTCTGCACACCGTTATTATCAGAAGTAATAAGGAGGGGGGTTGTTTCTGTCAGAAGAATGTCAATATGGTTTGTCATTGAAAAGCTATCAATGTTATTTTAAATGTTTATTCTCAATATTTCAGTCTTCGTCATTTAGCCTTATTCCTAGTATTAAATTTAGATTTTCTTTTCTTGACATGGGAAATTAAAAACATCTTTAATGTTTCTGTTTTTTCATAAAACCTTCCTGTAACATTTTCCTTAGAGGCGTGCAATCTTGGTAAATTGACAATGAGTTTAAAATCTTATCACAAACTCAGCATTTGAGCGACATTAGTGCCGTGTGCAGCGCCGTTCGTTCGTCCTGTTCTTCCTGTTACAGAGAGCCGAGTTTTCTTCTTATTCTCTAAGAAATTCATGCAAATGAAGTTGTGCCACAAACAAATCCCTGATAAGAGCTGTGCACACTACAGAGACAAATAGCCTCTTCATCTCCAATTGCAAGCACAAACTGCTTTGGTTTAAACACCGCTCTGCCGCCGAGCCCGAAACGCTCCCAGCCCCAGAGCTTCTGAATAATTGAAGTGTTCTCAAGAGGGTTTCTGTCTATTTGTCTATATTTTTATTGATATTTTCATTCATTACATAAGTACAAAACCCATGAAACCTGTTCAAATACATGAAAAGCAAATTAAAACCTAAAGTCCCGATTTGATTTCAGATCAAACGACCAGGTTGCAGCTCTTCCAGGAATCGTGAATTCAGCCAAATCCTTTCTCTGCTGTCAATTATCTGAAAAGAAGATGAAAACATTTGTATCAATTAAATATTCATGATTGTGTCACACTTAAATTGACCTTATTTCCTTCCATCAGAGGTATTCAACTTCCCGCTGTGCACAATTAGAGACGATCATTGATTTGGTCAGCGCAGTGGAGAAAAGAAATCACTCCATTATAGAAAACCTGGATTTTAGTGCTTTTTTATGCATGAAGTCAGGATCTCAATGTAATTGTTGGCAACTAGTTGAAATTAAATTGTGGGAAAACACTCAATTTCTCAATTCAGCCACTAAATGGTTTAATAGTCATGTTTTTGTTTTGAACTAACCTTTATTTTATTTGCTGTTCAGTGTAGAGTTATCTAATATGCTATAATCCGACCTCCGACCCCGGTTGACCATCACAAACAATAATCCATCTTTTTCCCAATAACTTGGATTATAATGACTCTTTACTATGTTTTAACCTGAATCAACATTCTTCCAAGGGTTCGGTGGTGTCAGAAGACCACCACAGGACTCTCTTCTATAGTTATAATAACTCAAAGAACTGCTGATGCCCTTTTATAAATTACATGACACTTTAATCTGTTACAGAAATGCCTTAATGTGATTAATGCACTTTCTCTTACAGCACTAAGAATGTTTGATCCAGCTTCAGCATTATTTCATATTTCTACTGTGCTAAAAGTAAACCAGTATTATTCTTATGAGCTGGTACCTCAGAGGTTAAAGGTTTGAGTCACGTGATTTTGGTAACGTCTCCTGATTGGTCCACGTAACATGGGACTCCATCTTAAGCTGATCCACAGTTAGTTCTCATCGAGCTCCGATGAGTCGCGTCAGCTGTTTTTCTAAGCTACAACAGCTGAATCTGTCAGAGTCGACCGGCCCTGCAGGCCGATCCACTATTCCCCCTGAGGAAAGACTCCACCTGTCTTTGCTCGTACCAACATGGGGACTCCAGCCTTTGATGTCACGAACCAGCCATGGCTCTGCTAAGTTTCCGGATCCCGGACGCAGCTGGGCGCCAGCCGGTGACCGGACGGTCCCCGGATGGCCAGGACAGGTCAGAGGGGAGTCATCCGCTTCCCGATGATCTTCTCCACCCCGCCAGCCTACGATCCACTCGGACCGGTGGCGTCGGTAAGAACCTCGGTCTGGTAACCCAAAGGCCTGTTGATAAAGCTAACAACTAGCTCACCCCAACACGTCCACTGATTCACCAGTAACTCCCTCCGTTCACTCCTTAATCTAAATTAACAACCCTAGTCTAACATCACAGACTCAAGCCGTTAAACTCAAAGTAACCAACTTAGAACACCAGATCACCGTGTTGACCAGCTTACTCCTTTCTTACCTCACTGTTAAATGTTTGTACTGTCATCAGCTTTTGTAATAAATTCCACAAAGATTTTATTCAACAACTCCGACTTCCATTCATCCACAAAAAGGTACGTAAGTTAACTCACTGCTATTAGATGAACCTAGTCAGCCCTGTCGAATTAATCCCAGCTATAAGAAAAGGTAGCAGGTTCAGAGAAAGCCTTAAGTAAACCCTTAGATCGTCTGGATAATTCACAGAACAATAAACTCAACTCTTTATTCTACTGCATCAGTCACCAACTACGTCCAAATTCGTCTCTCCGTTCTTTCACGCTCTGACTGATGGAAATCAAACTTATAGAGTTCGAAGCAGGTTCTGGACGCCTGTGATGACTCTGACTGTTTTGAGAGAAAATTTGTTTTGCAAATGTGTCAAACATGAACAAACTTACATCAACACAAGTCTGAGGCCCTGCAACGAACTGGAGGAAATGGAGAAATCTCTGAAACACTCAGAGATATTTTTAAAATTCCACCAAAGGCTAAATAAACACACAGTCAGTGAGATTTAACTTCCTAAATGAAGGATCCCACCAGGTTAGAGCTAGTGAAACCAGATTATGAGTTTTGTCGAGGCAGATGTGGACTTGATCCTTTCTGAAAACTTTTTTTCTGATATTGTATTTCACTCTCTTGCAGACCGGCTTTCTTTTAACATTCGAGAAAACCTGTTTGCAGGTTTAAAACAGTTTAAAAACCCATTGATGCTAAAAGCTAAATCCACACAGGTGGAGCTTTCTGTCTGGCCCCTGCATTAATTTCCTGTTTATTTCATTATGTTGTCAGAGAGCTCGCTAATGCTCAGCTAAAAGCAGCAAATGGAGCCGTCCCAGTGGAGGCAGTGTGGTGCAGCAGAGCCCCGTGTGATCAGCAACAGGACGAAACGGAAATGGATGAACTTTTTGAAAAGTCTGCAGATGTGTAAAGAACTAGAGTACCAGGGGAAACGTTCCCTGTGCACATTGTAGGATGTTTTCAATGGTCGCACAGACTGCCTATTAAAAAGATCTCCTCCATCATCATCACCATGAGAAATGAACTTTGAACCCTGCACCATCCTCTGATGAACTGCAAGTAAAATGGATGCATTTGACAGCTTGAAACACATAACCTATTTACATATGCAAAGTGAGCATTAATGCGTCCTAACATGGAAAATGTTATTTGTAAATCAGTTTGTCTGTATTTTATGAAAGCTTTAGGATGTAAGGTTGGTGGTGAAGAGGTAAACCCTCCATCCTATACTTCCAATACTCAGACCATCAGCACCGGCACCCCCCAAGGCTGCGTCTTTTCCCCTCTGCTCTTCTCCCTCTACACCAACAGCTGCACCTCCAACCACCAGTCTGTGAAACTATTCAAGTCTGCAGACGACACCACCCTCATCGGTCTCATCTCAGATGGGGGCGAGTCTGCCTACAGGAGAGAAGTGGAACGTCTGGCGTCCTGGTGCAGCGACCACAACCTACAGCTGAACACACAGAAAACAGTGGAGCTGATTGTGGACTTCAGGAGAGTGTCGGCTCTGTCACCCCAACTCACCCTGACAGACACCCCCATCACAGCTGTGGACTCCTTCCGCTTCCTAGGAACCACCATCACCAGTGACCTCAAGTGGGAAACGACCATCAGCTCCCTCACCAAGAAGGCTCAGCAGAGGATGTTCTTCCTGCGGCAGCTGAAAAAACTGAAGGTGCCGACCATGATGATGGTCCAGTTCTACACGGCCATCATGGAGTCCATCCTCACCTCCTCCATCACTGTGTGGCACGCTGGGGCCGCCGCCAGAGAAAAGCACAAACTACAGCGTGTTGTGCGTTCTGCTGAGAGGGTGATCGGCTGCAGCCTTCCATCACTCCGTGACCTGTACGTCTCCAGGTCTCTGAGGCGTGCAGGTCGTATCATAGTTTGGTCACGTCTCGTCTTGATTACTGTAACTCGCTTCTCTTTGGCCTTCCACAAAACTCATTGCACAAGTTCCAGTTAGTACAGAACGCTGCGGCTCGCGCTATTACCAGAACTCCTCTTACCGCTCACATTACTCCGGACATGCAACAACTTCACTGGCTGCCAATAAAATATAGGATTATTTACAAACTCCTTCTGCTTACATTCCATACCCTCTCCAGTTCTCCGTTCCTCTGCTTCTGTAAATCTACATGTTCCTCCCGCTCGACTCACCACCACGGGGAAACGAGCATTCAGCAGATCTGCCTCTTCCTTGTGGAGCTCTCTCCCTGCTGACCTGAGGAACACCACATCTCTCCAGCTCTTTAAATCCAGGCTGAAAACTCACTTATTTAAAACGGCCTACTCTGTGTACCGACTGCTGTGATTTATGGTTGTTTTATCCTGGTTAATGATTCTATGATGGTTGAATTTGTCATTTTTCTGCCTTGTGTTTTTACTGTGCACCTTATTACTGATGGCTGTTTTATTCTGATTGTTTCATGCTGGTTGTTTAAATTGTGGTTTTATTTGTTGACGTTTTTTACTGTGGATTTTAATTGTACGGTGACCTTGGGTGTTTTGAAAGGCGCCTGAAATAAAATGTATTATTATTATTATTATTATAGCCGACCCCTCCCATCCAGGTCATGGACTGTTTGAGCCACTCCCTTCAGGCAGGAGGTTGAGGTCCATTCGGACTCGAACCTCCCGCCACAAAGAGCTTCTTCCCCTCTGCTGTTGGAATTTTGAACAACTAGCTTAAGCAGCTCTGCAACGGTTACTTAACCTCATGTTTCCTCTTAGTATTTGCTATTTGTTATTTCTGATTTTTCTTTTGATGTCACCGAACCTTATTATTATGTTTGTATATATGCACCAATTCACCGAGGCAAATTCCAGGTAATGTGAAAACTTCACGTACTTGGCAATAAAACAATTCTGATTCTGATCCCCCTTTTCCTGGGGGGGGGGCTGTTATGGGTTGAAAGATTTTTAAAGAAATGGATCTACACCTGGAATTTTAGTGAAGATAATTGGATGATCTGTGCCTAAAAATCTACGTGACATTATGTGAATTAAAAATGTGATGAAAGGATGGAAAAAATGTTGATAAAATAAACAAAATGATTCCTAATGAGGCTGGAGTTTGTCTGATTCATTAGTTTTACACCTTATTTCAGTTTTAAAACTTGGATTTGAGTCCTTCTGATTATTTTATTTATTATTGACATCTAATTGGTCAGATTATAAAGAATTTATCCAACCACTGATTGGTCTGGGTAATGAGGGGGTGGTGCTTATCTGTAGCGGTCATAGGTGATGGGACACCCTGGACAGGTCACCATTCTATCAGAGGACCACATGGAGACAAACCATCATTTGTACTAACACCTAAAATAAGTCAGACATGAAAAACAGTAGAAACCAGAGTTCCCAGTAACCCCATGCACATGAGAACAGGAAAAGATGCTAAATCAGTTCAGCTCTGTGCTTTTTATAGTTCAAAATTTATCAGGAGACTTGGCCAAATTAACACG
This sequence comes from Callopanchax toddi, assembly GCA_006937965.1. NCBI lineage: Eukaryota > Metazoa > Chordata > Actinopteri > Cyprinodontiformes > Nothobranchiidae > Callopanchax > Callopanchax toddi. The sequence continues at coordinate 1,565,748 of SSNR01000010.1, read as the reverse complement.
TGCACCATGGAGAAAAAACAAAAGTGAAGAATGACCCAAATATGAAAACATGACACCACCAACTTAATAACTAAAAAGCACTTCTGTGACACCGTTTCTGTCCAACAGCAGAAACGATGAGAACATTAGGAGGGGTTTGTCTCCACAGCAACATCTGGCCTCTTGTCAGGACTTTAATAAAGAGTCTGGAGTCAAAATCCCTCCAGAAACCCAGAAAAATTGGAATAATTACCAAAAACATCTTCTGTGTGTTTAATGGGTTTCTCAGCACCTTCATTAAAAACACTTTTTGTTTAGGTTGATGCTTACTTCAGTTTAAAGTGATAATATGCAGTTTTGCTTGTTTTGGGCGCCCTCTGGTGTCCGTTTTAAATCACTGCATTACACAAGTTAGCATATTGTTTCAGCTTCTAAACGCCTAAATCTACCTGTTGAAATGTCTCCTCAGCCTTCATAGCTTTCTACAGGAGCGGTTATTTACTCCTTCAAAGAAATCAGCTGTGTTCAAGCAGGGAGAGATGGGAAAAATCAGGAATCATGAGCTAAAAACACTCCAGCGCTAGCATAACAGCTAGCCCCTTTGGGTTAGCCTAACCCTCGTGAGACACGTGACTTCCTGGGTACCGTGACGGAGACGGAGATCTAAAAATATGAAAAAGTTGCATATTATCGCTTTAAATATTCAAAAATAACATTTAAAGAAACTTAAAAACCTGCAAATTCCCCAAAATGAAACAGAAGAGCTCAGCAGAACGACCTGTTCCTCCAGGTCCAGGTTCTGCAAGAGACTTTACGCCATCGTTGACCTAATTTAGGATGTCATTTTGGAATAAGGAGTCAGTATACTTCATTTTAGAACACAAATTTACTGATTTGATGTTGAAATCTGCTGGGTTTTGCAGGAATCTCGATAACCGTTATTTTTTTCATCCTCCTTTATCCAGTAAAGTTACCGTTTAGCTTTATTTGACCGAGGCTTTATAAAAAAACATGTCTGTCGTTGATGAATTCATATTCTATCAGTGAATGAATGAGAATGTTCAAGGACAACCAGGAGAACAAGATCTTCCCCAGAGCAAGGTTTCACCACATGCACATACGTACACACACACACACACACACACACACACTCCTCCCCCTCCTCTGGGCTCCTGTGGAGCTGGAGCTTGGGGATGGAGGATGGAGGGTGGGGGTGGGGTTTTGGGTTGCTTATTAAAGCAGAGGAAAACGTGACCCCCACACGGGGACGGTAGCCTGTCAGGTTCCCGTCACCTGGAAACCTGACGGATGCTTTTGAGCTAAAAGCTAAAAGCTGCTAATACAGCCTAATGGGAACTTTGTAGGCCTCCGGTGATTCGTAATCTTTCCACTTATATTTGGGTCTTTACACCAGCTAATGTATAAGAGCTGATTGCTCAGAGGATTAAACACCGAGACGAAGAAAATAAAGACGCTCAGCTGGACGGATAAAAGAACTAACTCTGACTTTATGAACTTGGTCCTTTTATTAGAATTCGTTGTGGTCAAACACATCATTCAAACCAGCAACAAAATAAGGAGCTAACATATAAAATATGAAGATTTTTGTCCAAGTTTGTTTGTTTGTTTTTATCTCATAAAAAGCTTCTTCTTTTATGAATAAAAAAGTCATTTTTGCATAGGGCCTTCTACAAAATGTAGTTTCCGTAGTGGGATATTTGTATGCAGACTAGTGTTTGTGAAGAAAGAGACCAGTTTCTACAAGATTCCACCTAAATAAACCGTCTGATCTAATGAAGAAGAATGAGATCTTTTAATTTTATCCTAACATATTTAGCCTTTGATCCAATCGGTCCTACATTATGTCTGATGATGAAATAACAACCTTTAGATGTTTTATTTATTTAACCGATCGTCGCTCTGCAGACGTTCGGTTGAACAGCGTCTTCCTGATGTAGCGCTCTCGATGTTTGAGTGGGATGCGGTTTTGGCCAAACTATAAGCACGGCGCCTGATGGATGGGCATTCCTCAGCCTTCGCCACCCCCCCCCCCCCCCCCCCCC